>MCJB01001014.1:173139-292901 GCA_002018475.1 Nicotiana obtusifolia | reverse complement strand
GATACCTGACTTCTTTGCTAATAAAAGAATTATTGGACTAGCTACAATACTCAACGAGCTAACAAATACATTTCTGACTGAATCACCTATGTGGACATATTATTCGAGAGAGCAAACTATGGTTTATTCTCATTCAAAGGAGATCAGAGGCCAAGACATGGAAAATATAAGACAATGGATTATTAGTCTATTACAGCCAGAGGAAATACCAATCACAAGAGCTATAAAGAAAAATTTTATTTCAGAAAATTTATTATCACGATATTGCAAAATGATAGGACCTAGATACCAAGAACATAAATGCTCGAAATGTAATGGAGAAAATAATGTCATTCCAGAATTTAACATGGAGTGATTCTACAACTGCCAGCGAAGACGAACAAAAGAGAAGATGATTAAAGAAGAAGAAGATTACTACTGCAAAGAAGGAAAATTGCTACAAAGAAGTAAATGAAGAATTCAATGCCAATTGAAAGACTACTGCAAAGTGATTGAAGGAGGAAAGAAGAAAGAAGAAGGAAAATCTGCAAGGAAATAAATACACTGCAGGGAAAGTGACATAAAGCGAAGGAAAACGACATAACAAAGACAGCTATGTAATAAAGCCAAAAATAGTATAGTATTTTGCTTTTTGATCTTTAATTTTTAATCGTCCAAGTATAAAGAAAAGGACGGTTAACTTTTTACTTTTTTGACTTTTAATTAGAACCGCCCATCTGTAAAGTAGAAAGGGCAATTACGACTTTTTGTTAATAACTTTTTCTTGTATAAATAGAAGAAGGAAGAGACGGAGGAAGCAAGCCTGGAAAGCCCAAACTACTTCAGATACTACACAAATATATATTAAGAAATAAACTACTTTGTTCATACATGGAGCATATATCACAAACTACTTCAGATACTACACAGGAAAATCTACCAACAGAGGTAAATTCATTTATCATTATAAATAGCTAAACTTTTATATTCCTGATAATCTCTTAAATGTTATACTAGTTTAATCATGTTATAGTATTGTTTTACTGAAATTTTTAGTAAGTTTGCCATATGAGTAAGTAGGCTGAGAGTAGTCAAGCCCAGGCTATGCCTTCCTAAGGTGGAAACCGGAAAAGGCAAGGAGGCCGTGTTAAGGGGAGTACACAGTGTTGAGGCGCTGCTAGGGTAGATGATTAAAGCTGAAAAAAGTATGGTAGTGACTAAATGAGATGTTCAATATAACTTTAATATATTATGATAAAACTGGCATAACATATATAGAGATTAGAGGGAATAAATGTTTAGAACTAATGAAAATGGTGAATACTTATTTGTTAGATAACAATGAACAATATAAGATACTGGTACTATATATACTTAGAAAACTTAACAATGATGTTAAAGAAAAAATATTTGACTTATTAATTATGGAAGAAATAATAGAATCTACCGTACAACAATGGTATGATTTTGACATACTATATGATATAGATTTATATGACTCAGATATCTATTAAGATCAATGATAAATCAAGAATATTTAGAACGTTGGATAAAAATTATGAAAAACCTAGATTTATTAGAAAAATTACTAATAGACAATATAACGAGTTATATTAGAACACAAGATATAGAATATTTAGATTTTATTAACGAAAACGTTATAGAAATGAAAAGATTAATACCACTAAAACATAAATACCATGAAAAAGCCTTCCCTAAAAATTAATACTTAACAAAATGACTTCCGCACCCCCACATCGGTATCAGAGCTATTTATTAAAAAAGAAAAATAAAAATTAATATGGTATATATGTTGAGTAGTATTTAATATAAAGTATTAAATAAGGTATCAGATCGTGATGGCGCCTCTCATGAAGACAAGGCCAGCCAATTCAACTAAACTTCATTCAAACAGTTAAACAATACAAAAATAATATAAGTACGGTTTAATAATAGCAATTTGCGGTAAAATACAGTGAACCATCCCGACTACAGCCCGAACCGGGGTGTCACAAAGTCATGAGCAACTAATGAAAATCCTAATAATAAGATTACTAATACAATATCTTGGCACAATTGTTCAAAGATAATGAAAATAACAAGATAAAAGAGGTATGGGGTTGCGGACGCTAACAGCTACCTCGTAGTCTCCGAATCGCCGCTTTGACAGTAGTAATCAATGTCTCGGAGCTGAACCGATAACGCCTGAATCTGCACACATGGTGCAGGGAGTAATGTGAATACTTCCAACTCAGTGAGTAATAATTATAAATAACAACTGAGAGTAAGGAAACACATAAGGCATACAACAACCCATAATGAAACAGTAAAACATGTAAATAATCAAGTCAATAACATGAAGTAAAAGAAAATATCATGACTGGCCAAGTCATATCTCGTGACGGCGTGTCACCCGTTCCCATGGGTACCCGGCGCTTACTGTGGGGGGTGCAGTAGCGCAATATCTCGTGACGGCGTGTCACCCGATCCATTCAAATCACATCTCGTGGCAGCGTGCCACCCGATCCCATTAAAATCATTTAAAAATATCATTTGAATTTCAAAACTGAATTTAAGAAATGAATTAAATCAGTTAGAAGACAGTGATAAATTACTCCTGAAGGGTTCACATAACCGGCACGAAGCCCAAATAATACCCCTGAAGGGTTCACATAACCGGGAAGAAGCCCGAATAAGGCAATCAGCCCAAATCGTGATGATAACACGTAAGTTTCAATCAAATAAGTAGCAAAATCATCAATCGGGACGGACCAAGTCACAGTCCCCAGTAGTAAACGACCCCACGCTCATCATCGAGCGCGTGCCTCACTTCAGTATGGCACTACGATGTGCAATCCGGGGTTTCAAACCCTCAGAACATCATTTACAATCACTACTCACCTCAAACCGGCTAAATCCTTAGCCCGCGACGCCTTTACCCTTCAAATTGGCCTCCACGAGCGTCGAATCTACCCAAAATCGTAACGAATACGTCACAATTAATTCGATTAAGTCAATACAATTTATAGGAATAAATTCCATATGAAAAATACTAATTTTTCCAATAAAATCCGAAATTTGCACTTAAATTCGCCCGTGGGGCCCACATCTCGGAACCCGACAAAAGTTACAAAATCTGAATACCCATTCCGATACGAGTTCAACCATACCAAATTTACCAAATTCCGATAACGAATCGACCTCCAAATCTTAAATTTTTATTTTTGAAAGATTTTACAAAAATTCCGATTTATTTCATCAAAACTCGAATCAAACGATGAATATGACCATGGATTTATGAAATATAGTCACTTTCTGATGTAGAACACTTACCCAGTCGAAGCTATGAAGAAATCCTCAAAAATCGCCGAAGAACCGTGCTCCAAAAATCCAAAACGAAATGAAGAAAATGACCATTTTCGGTCCTTAAATTTCTGTCATCAACACTGCTTGGAAAACAGCAGTACCAGCCAACTTTAATCTATCGTAACTTTCTGTATATATGTCCAAATTATGGATGGTTTATCTTTTTGGAAACTAAATTCAAAGGGCTACAACTTTCATGTTTTATAATTTTTCTGATTCCTTATAGATTACGAGATATGAGCTTCAAAACTGGACTACTCGCACCAGTTTTCTGCAATTTTTTTTTTCTGCAATTTTTTTTCATTTTTTCTAAAGATGAAATAGTCCGTTTAACCACCCGAAACTCACCCGAGCCATTCGGGACCCCATTCGGATATACCAACAAGTCCTAAAACATATTATGGACTTAGTCGAGGCCTTAAATCACATTCAATAGTGCTAAAAAACACGAATCATACCCCAATTCAAGCCTAATGAAACTAATAAATTCCAACTTCTACATTTGATGCCGAAATCTATCAAATCGAGTCCGATTGACCTCAAATTTTGCACACAAGTCATAAATAACATAACGGACCTATGAAGGTTTTCAGAACTGGGTTCCGACCCCGATATCAAAAAGTCAACTCCTCGGTCAAACTTTCCAAAAATCTTCCATTTTCCAACATTCGCCCAAAATGCGTTGAATTGTCCTACGGACTTCCAATTTCAAATCCGGACATACGCCTAAGTCCGAAATAACCATACGAAGCTATAGCAACTCTCGAAATTCCATTCCGACCCTCGGATCAAAATCTCGCCTAACAACTGGAAATCGCCAAAATACTAACTCCACCAATTCAAGCCTAATTCTACACGGAACCTCCAAAACCAATTCCGATCACACTCCTAAGTCATAAATCATCTCCCGAAACTAATCGAATCGTCGGAATTCACATCCGAGCCCTCTAACTCATAAGTCAATATCCGGTTGACTTTTTACAACTTAAACCTTCTTGAAAGAGACTAAGTGTCTCATTTCTTACCAAATCTACTCCGAACGCAAACCATTCAACGTGATTACGTAAAATACGGATAACGAAGCATAATAAAGCAGAAATGGGGAAAACGGAGCGGTAACTCACGAGACGACTAGCTGGGTCGTCACAGTGCCTTGTTGGACTATAAATAGGACGACTCAAGGACCAACAGAATTTTCAACGTGAAAATTAAAAAAACGTTTGCAGTAAATTATTTTCAGATTTACAAAGTGAATTCTCAAACTTAAATTAGAGTTATAGGGAATTCTTTGCAAAATTCACAAGGCAATGTTGCATTTTCACTACTAAAAAATTATCAAAAAGCGTCCAGAATAATCGATCGACATCGGTCGCAATCGAACAATAACCGACCGATTACCGATCATTGTCAATTCATCGAAAAAGAATGGTCGCAATTGGGGAATCTCTTACAACAAACACATATTTTCATGAAAAGTGAAAAAATGTCAAATAATACCTTCTTATGAAAGTACACAACCATTTAGAGAAGGTACACAAATAGTGTTTGAATGTATAATTTCCACAAATCAATTATGAAATATGTTAATGTAGCCGTGAAATATTTTTACGGAAAAAAATGTATAATTCTTGAGCAACATTTTTTAATAGAAAAAAAGAAGAAAAAGAAAAACGAAGGGAAAGCAATATGCTTGGAGGCTGTAGAAACTGAATATTGTAGGATTGAAATATGTTTACGAAAATAAATAAAAGTAAAATATAAACATATAATAAGATCAAAATCATTCTTAACTCGCTGACTATGAATTATCAAGGCATTTATTTGGTGAGTCAAACCAACATACTTGGAGGTCTAAAAGGAGGGCCACATTGGAATCCCCTATGTTGGCAGCAAGTGAAAGACAAGCTGCAACAGTAACCTTATTCATCCAATATGGTAGTATGAATCTATCAAAATAGTTAACAACCAACAAATCAGTCGTAGCAGTGAAATCATTGTAGGCAATGACCCTCAACATCCATTCCGATGCCTCAATTCTCAATTCCACTAAATAGCCCTTCTGAAAATACACCACCAAAACCATAAAACTCTTTTTCTTTTGATATTTGATAAAAGAGTTTCAAGCCATCATCTTCCCGAAACAAGTCAGCTTCTAATAAAGGCAAAGGCCTTTTAATTTCTTTTCCTTCTGAATCTTCCACTCAGTTTTATTTTCCTCACAGTATAGGCTATCAAGAATGGACATTTTATTTTGGAGCTGCATGTCTTAGTCTTTTGAATTTATTAGACATGTTTAAATCTTGGACCTAATATTCTTCTACAAGACAAGAGAGAGAGAGAGATTGGGATTTACCAAAAAAGAAAGCAGAGGAGGGACTACCATCACGTTAGAGCCTTGTTATTTTTCCCATAATTTATTGCTTACTATTTTTTAGGGAAAATACATAAGTTACACTTTAAACTTGTCCAAAAAACTCAGTTTCAAATTTTAACTTTACCTCCTATTCTTATCAAAGTGTATTTTTTAACCTCTGAGTAATGATGTGGTAGAGAAAGTGTATCCACTTTCGCAGAGGCGCGTGAAAAGTGAAAGAAAATTAAAAAAGAGTAAAATCGTACATGTGTCATCTTTTCATTAGAAATTTTACAAGTAATTATTCTTAATCTTCTTGTTAATACATATTTATCTCTCAAACAAATAATTAGTTGAATCTTTTTTATACTCCCTCTGTTTAATTTATGTGAACTCATTTGACTAGGCATGGAGTTTAAAAAAAGAAAGAAGATTTTTGAACTTGTGGTGTAAAATAAGGCACATATAATTTGTGAACTATAAATTATTGCATAAAGGTAAATTCTTTTTGGCAGGGACTAAAAAGGAAATAGGTTCACATAAATTGAAATGGAGGGAGTATCATTTTTTACCAAAAGAACTTCTTTATATCTTGACAAGTAGAAATTTTGACCTCTTTCTCTGTTGACTTTTCTGTTTCCCTTTTCTTTATTTTTCTTTTTTACAGACCTAACCACTTTCACCGCTGCCATGGTCATATCCGGAACCTCCACTTCCTCAATCACCTTACTAACCCCCTCTCAAATTTTCTTCCACCATTTTCACTTCTGAAAGCACGTTTCTTCCTTTTATATTCACCATTAACACCACCAAAGTATGAATCAACCGATTCAAGTCCCTCTAATTCTTGATGATAAGAGTTTATTTTGATGAAGAATTGAAGATCAACCAGCCTCCATTGAAAGAATGGTGTTCGTTTTAGTTGAAGAAAACATAGCTAGACTCAAATAAAAAGCCAACTTCAAATTTGTATTACTTATATTTCTTCTCTTTGAGCTTAATTTCTTGGCCCATTTATGTCGACTTGTGACTTACACTTGTCGTCTTGATACGAGGAAGAAATCACTACTATTGTGAAATACTATGGTGGAATTTGTCTCATAGATATAGAAAAATGTTAATGATAGTTTTGATGAAGATGGAGTGGGACGATGGTGGAGAGGTGCTCGCGACAATGGTGTGACAGGGTTGATGGTTTAGTGAAAATGTGATGATTTGTATGAAGAAGAGTGGAAATGGTGGATTATTTTTGTGAAGAGGAAGAGACAGGGACTATTAGATCGCTCTGGTTGGTGAATCTTCTGGTAGGGTGGGGTGAGAAGAAATTAGAATAGGCCAGCGGAATTTAATTTGTGAATTTTTTTAATAATTTTCTGACGAAGATGATGTGGAGCAAGTGTACTACATTGCTCCACTTCTGATTGGGTTTGGGTCTAACATGGAGGCATTAGTTTCATATGAAAGCCTTGTCCTTTTTTTTCCCCCCATAATTTATCTCTTACTATTTTTAAAGATTTAAGGTGTGTTTTGACGCGCACTAAAGGAAATAGTGTTCCTCTTTTTAATTTTTTTTAATTTTTATTTTTATAAATGATTCATTGGCCCAATTAATAAACAATCTCTCATAAAAGGGAAACGTTCCTTACTAGGACTTTCTCCATTTCCGGAGTTCAAATTCGAAACTTCTAATTAAGGATAAAGAGATACTATCCATCTGTCGCCTCACTAAATCCACCAAGAACGCAATATAACATGCATGACCCGATATTCATATCACACTTATAATGAGACTCTCAGTTATGAATTATTATTAAATCTTAAATCATTGAAATATAAATAAAATATTTTAGGTAATGTACTTAGCTCATTTTTTCAACATCATCAGCTTGGCTAGTGCACTAACTATAACTACAATATTGTGATTGAACATTAGAGTTTTGATAGAATATAGGCCTGAAGTAACTAACTGAGATATTGAACACAAAAAGCAATATTATATCTGGTGTGATGAAGAAAATTCAGCTTGCCCACCAGTCTACTGTATGTGCTGGGATTAGATAAAAAGGCACCCATATCACTGCATAGCTTCACTGAAGGATCCAGAGGAGTAACTATAGGGGTAAAGTGGTAGAAGTAGAACTTAGCCAGCAAATCAGAGGTGAATTTCTTTTTGCACATTAGAAACCCCTTAGGGTGAGAAGAAACCTTTAGACCCAGAAAATAATGTGCTTGACCCAAATCCTTGATTATAAACTGAGCATCCAAAAAAATACCTTCACGTTATCTAATCCTGAGACATCATCCCTAGCCAATAAGATGTCATCAACATAGACTACCAGAACAGTGAGGAAAGAACCAACAAACTTGGTAAATAGAGAGTAATCATTTTTGCTTGAAATGTAGCCCTTAGAAGACAAGGCTTCAGACAACTTAGAAAACCATTACTTGGAAGCTTGTTTGAGGCCATAAAGAGACTTCTTGAGCTTGCAAACCAAGGGATAGGAGGAACCAGAAGAGGAAGGGCCTGATACTGATAGACTAGGAGGGACTTTCATATAAACTTCTTCATGAAGATCACCATGTAGAAAAGCATTATTAACATCAAGTTGATGCACAATCCAACCCCTCTTTTCAGCAAGAGAAAGAAGACATTTGATGGCAATGAATTTGACCACAGGAGAAAAAGTCTCAGTGTAGTCAATACCCTCCTTCTTTGTGACCCCCTTATGACAAGTCTGACTTTATATCTCTCCACAGTCCTATCAGACTTTTGGTTGATCTTATAAACCCACTTGCATGGGATGTACTTCTTATTAGGAGGAAGACAAGCTACAACAGCAAGCTGGTTCATCCAATATGGTTTATCCTTTTGAAAACCAAATTTTGATATGAATCTATCAAAATAATCCACAGCTAACAAAGTAGTCATAGCAGTGAAACCATAATAGGCAGTGGCCCTCACAATCCATTCCAATGCCTTAATTCTCAATTCTACTAAATACCCTTCTAAGAATATACCCCTAATACCATCATGAAACTCTTTTTTCTTTTAATAAAAGAGTTTCAAGCTCATCATCTTCGCAAAACAAGTCATCTTCTGATAAAGGCAAATGCCTTTAAATTTCTTCTCCTTTTGAATCTTCCTACTCATGTTGATTTTCCTCACAGTAAAGGCTATCAAGAATGGACATTGGGTTTTGGAGCTGCACCTGCACGTCTTGTTCTTGTGAATCTATTAAAACCATATTATTCATTTTTTTTTCTATGGAAAAGACAATGAAAGCTCTACTCAATATCTTCAAGAAGACTAAAAATTGGACCCAGTATCATGTCTAAATCTTGAACCTAATATTATTCTACATGACAAAGAGAGTGAAAGAGAGAGACAAGGAGAATGAGATTTACTAAAGAAGAAAGCAGAGGAAAGGCTACTATCACGCTCTTATTTTCAAAAGTCTAAGGGGTGTTTTGGCGCCCACTAAAGGAAATAGTGCTCCTTTTTTAATAACCATTGGATACTATATAGGGTAAAATTGGTTCACATTAAATACTCGAATGATAGAGTGTCACGTGGAATCGGGACCAACCGGGAGACTATGCGAGTGGAAGCTGGGACCGAGGATAACAACTTCAGTAGACATCGGGTAAAACCCGAAAGGGACATTATCAATGGGGACAAAAAAATATTTGCCACCAGATGACATTCAATGAAGTATATTCCTCAGAATTAAATACACATCCGTTACAGAGAATTTTGGTATTCATAGTCTGCTGTTGCATATTCATCAATGACCCTCATTATTATCATTTAAGAGAAGCTTGATCCTAGGACCTTTGTTCCCTAGGTTTAGTTATAAATAATGACTTCAACAGCCATTGTAAGGGATGGAAATTTCTGTTAAACTTATGGGACACATTGTTCTAAGCTAAATAATACTTTAATTTCTGTCTATCAATATTTTTATTGCTACCTCCGGAAGCCTTGCTCGCGGAACCAAACTGTCTGCTATCTTATCTCAATTTCAATGCTAAGTCTTGTAATTTATTCAATTTATTTATCATTTGGGATCAAATCGATTCGCTTGTCTATAAACCACACTATAAATTCAACTATATCATTTTACGGGTAAATAGTTTGTCATCCACCGTGAGGCTTAGACAGTTGCATGATTGAGTTGATCATTACATCTACTACTAATCTGTTTGATTCTTCTTTTCTTAGCAAAAATTGTAAAAGATGGAAGCTAACAATGACAACATCCCACAAAATGTTGAGGCACGAGAGAACCTGGCTTAGCACGAGGATTCAATCAGTGACACCCACAACGAGGAGGACGTAGCAATGCCCGTTCATGGAGGGAAATATCCACAACACATATGGGAGGGGACTCCTGATGACGCTGAAGACGAGTACGTTGCGGAAACGGTGAGGATTCCGAGAGAACAACAAAAGGCTATCACGGGTCATCTCTCACTGCAAGACCAGGCCATGACGGAATTGAGGCAAGCATTGTGGGTGCTTCCAAAAATACAAATGGAAGAGGCCCGGTCCCTCCCGGCACTACCGCGAATCAAATAGCACAAAGAATTGACAACAACAGCCCGAGGGGCGAGGTCAGCTTCGACGAGGCCGGGGGAACCGGCAGCGGCTCTAGTAGCAACAACAGTAATGATCCCTTCAAATCCGAGCTCATGCGGTTTATGAGGGAAACAAACGCTCGTATAGACCAAATTTCGGGCGCACCACCAGTGCTGAAGGGCCCGGACTCAAAGAAATATACCAGTTGTTGTTCAAACAGTGCGCAACACCATAGTTGATTCCAACGTAGTTCAAAATGCCAAACACACCAAAATATTATGGGACTTCGGACCCTCAAGAGCATATCACCACCTATACAATGGCGGTTAAAGCAAACGACTTGGCTTCGTATGAGATTTAGTCGGTCTTGCTGAAGAAATTCAGAGAAACCCCCACGAAGGGGGCCCTGACATGGTATTCACTCTTACTTGAATACTGAATAGATTCCTTTGAGATGCTCGCAGACTGTTTCATCAAGGCCCATGCTGGGGCCAGAAAGGTACATGCCCGAAAGGCGGACATATTAAGAATTACGCAAGGAGAGTCCGAATTACTGCATGAGTTCGTGACTAGGTTTGAGAAAGAAAGGATGCTGCTATCGGCTGTGCCGAATGAATGGGCAGCTAAATCATTCACTAAAGGGTTGAACCCGAGGAGCTCTGACGCCTCTAGAAAATTGAAAGAAAGCCTGCTCGAGTTCCAGGCAACTACGTGGGCAGATGTCCTTAGCCGTTACGAATCAAAGATAAGAATAGAAGATGATCAGCTCAGTTTCCCGGTATCAACCAAGGGTCAGGATCGAGAAAAGAATAAGGATAAGCTGAATGATGATTTTGACGTAGATCGGCGATCTTCTAAGGGGAGATTTTTCCCTACGGAAGGGCCGAAAAATGCGGTAGAGGGTTCCTATTGGCGGATATGTTCGCTCCCGATAGCAGAACTGACCACGACTGGAATAACAAGTCATTTAAAGAAAAAGAACTATCGGGCTCCCAGGATTCCACCTATCCCAGGTAATCCTAGTATATTTTCAATGTTAGCATAATGGAGCTAGTATCGGCGATGAGGAACATCAAGGAAGCGCGTTTCCCGAGGCTGATGAGATCTTATCCCAGCCAGAGGGATCCTAATCATTGGTGCGAGTATCATGGAACTAACGGCCATCTGACTGGGGGCTGCCGGTATCTACGCGAGGAGGTGGTGACGTTGTTGAAGAACGGACATCTCAAGGAATTCTTAAGTGACCGGGGAAGACCCTCATCGACTAATTATCAACATGATTTTGGGGGGAAACGAGATCAACAACATGACCTTCTCGGTAGCAAAAAAAAAAAAACAAAAGTATCGGTGACTTATAGCAAGAGACTCGGGAAGTCACCGAGGACAACATCACCTTCACAGAAGAAGGCGTTGATGGACTTCTACTGCCACACTACGACGCCCTAGTAATTTCTCTTAACGTTCTAGATTTTAAGATTAAATGTGTTTTGGTGAACCCAGGAAGTTCGACCAACATTATTCAATTGAGAGTACTGGAGCAAGCTAAGCTAACTGGAAGCGTTGTTCCGGCAACAAAACTCCTTGCCGGTTTCAACTTAGCAAGCGTGACAACCCGAGGGGAGATCTTGCTACCCACAAATGCCGAGAGGGTCATGAGGACTACCTTGTTTGAAGTAGTGGACGTCGATATGGGCTACAACATAATTCTTGGAAGACTATGGCTACACGAGATGAAGGTCGTACCGTCAACATATCATCAACTTCTAGAATTACCAACTCCAGAGGGAATTAAGAAACTAAGAGGAGATCAGCCGGCGGCAAGAGATATGAACAAGATCTTGATCTCCAACATTAAAGGAAAAGAGTAAGATAGGAATTAAAGGAGTCGACGTCCGAACCAAATGAAGATGACAAAGGGGAGGAGCCGTCGGAATCCACCAGGTGCCAAGGTATTTCTAGGTACTGGAAGAAACAGACGCAACCAAGTTCACAACGGAAGAACTCGAACAAGGAGCATTGTTTGAAAAGTTTCTAGAGAGGAAATTCCACTTCCGGACAGGACTAATCCCGAGCTCAGGTCAGAATTTATTGAATTTCATAAAACTAACGTCGATTGTTTTGTATGGTCGCACGAGGATATGATAGGTATCCCTCTAGAGGTGGCCGTGCACAAGTTAAACCTGGACCCTAGCATCCCTCCAGTAAGGCAAAAGAAGCGCCCAATTACTAAGGTCAGAAACAGGTTTGTCAAAGAAGCGGTAACTCGATTGCTCGATATCAGTTCAATCCGGAAGGTAAAGTATCTCGACTGGCTAGTAGTAGTTCCAAAAAAAGAATAATAAATTCCGTATGTGCATAGAGTATAAGGATTTGATAAGGCGTGCCAAAAAGACTCGTTCCCATTACCAAACATTGATCAAATTATTGATGCAACTGCCGGACAAGAGTTGATGAGTTTCCTCGATGCTTATTCTAGGGAACAATCAAATCAAGATGAACCCAGAGGTATCAGGAGAAAACTTTTTTCATAACGAACTTTGGCACATATTGCTACAATGTGATGCCCTTCGGGCCTTAAAACGCTGGAGCCACTTATTAGAGGCTCATGAACAATAGGTTCAAAAAGCAAATAGGGAAAATAATGAAAGTTTACATAGATGATATGTTTGTTAAGTATTTGAATGCAGGTGACCATCTGAAACACCTCCAAGAAACCTTCGACATCCTAAGGAAGCACAACATGAAGCTTAACCCTAAAAAGTGTGCGTTTGGAGTCTGCTCCGGAAAATTTTTGGGTTTCCTGGTGTCACAAAGGGGGATCAAAGTCATTCCCAACAAAATTAAAGCCATAAAAGACATTGACAAATGTGAAAGAAGTACAAAGACTAACCAGAAGATTGGCCGCTCTAAGCAGGTTCATTTCTCGGTCCTCGGAAAAATGCCATCACTTTTTCTCATTCCTGAAGAAGAAGAACAACTTCGAGTGGACTCCAGAATGCCAGTAGGCTCTGAAAGAACCCAAATAGTATCTATCAAGCCCTCTGTTATTATCAAAACCCGAGGAAAGGGAACAACTGTTAATATACCTAGCGTCTCGTAGGTAGCGTTAAGTGCCGTTTTAGTTCGAGAAGACGAAGGTACACAATCTCCTATCTATTATGTTAGCAAAATTTTATCGGGAGAAGAAACTTGTTATCCACACCTTGAAAAACTTTTCTTAGCTCTCATAGTCACCGCTCGAAAGCTTAGGCCTTATTTTCAATGTTACTTGATAGTTGTGATGACAACCTTTCCCCTGCGAAATATTCTTCACAAACTTGAATTATCAGGTTGACTGGACAAATGGGCAGTTGGAATTAGTGAATTTAATATAGAATATAAACCCTGGACTGTGATCAAATCACAAGTTTTGGCCGACTTCGTGGCCGATTTCAGTCTCAGACTGCTGCTTTTGGCCACAAAAGAAGTGGTAATGGTGTCCGAAACGACATAAGGAGTTTGGACCTTGTTCACGGACGGAGCTTCCAACGTGAAAGGATTCGGGCTTGGGTTGGTCTTAGTCACGCCCTCGGGAGAAGTCCTGAGGCAGGCCACAAAAATTGTTCCCTTGACTAATAATGAAGCCGAATATGAGGCTTTGATTGCAGGGCATGAATTGGCCTGGGGACTACATTCTATGGTCATTGAAATCAAATACGATTCCCAATTGTTGGTAAATCAAGTATATGGGATCTTTGACACCAAGGAGGAACACATGCAACCATATGAGGTGAAAGTTCAAACTTGCTCACATGGTTCAGGAAATGGTCCATCAGTCACATCCCGAGAGATTAAAATGCAGAAGCTGTCACGTTAGCTAATTTGGGTTCGTCCACGAAAATAAAGGGATCAGATTCCGGTATGGTCATACAATTTATGCACTTTGTACTGGATGTGGACGGTTATTATGAAGTAAATACAACCAACCTGGTCTGGGACTGGAGGAATGAGATTATCGACTACCTTGAACACGGCAAGCTACCCGAAGACCAGAAGGCATCCCGGGCACTCCACACCAAAGCAGCTTCCTACAGCTTCTGGGGTGTACAGTTATACAGAAGGTCGTTCCAAGGCCCGTCGAGCTCAGAGGCTAATTACACCATAAGAGAGGTTCATGAAGGAATTTTTGGAAATCATTCAGGTGAAAATTTGATGGTGTTAAAGTTAGTGAGGGCATGATACTACTGGCCTCAGATGGAACAAGACGCTAAAGTGTTCATTCTGAAATGCGACAAATGTCAACGCCATGCACTGTTAGTGCACCAACCGGAAAAATTATTGCATTCAGTTTTATCCCCATGGCCATTCATGAAAAGAGGGATGGATATAGTCGAACCGCTACCACTAGCTCCTGGAAAGGTAAGATTTTTTTTATTTTAATTGATTATTTACAAAGAGGATTGGGACATGTCCTTATTAGAAAATCGGCGAACGCAAAGTGATTGATTTCCTATGGGTGAACATAATTTGCTGGTTCAGAATAACGAAGGAGATTTCCTGCGACAACGAGCCATATTCATAGGCTCGAAAGTCACCAAATTTCTCGAAGGCTTGAAAATCAAAAGAATCACTTCGTCGCCATACCATCGGAGTGAAAATGTGCAAGCAGAATCAATAAATAAGGTTATTATTCAAAACATCAAGAAGAGATTGGAAGCAGCCAAAGGCAATGGACTGAGGAATTATTAGGAGTATTATGGGCATACCGGACGACAACCAAGTCAAGCACGGGAGAGACACTTTTCTCTCTCATACACGGAGCAGAAGCCTGATCCTGGTAGAAGTAGGAGAGCCGACTTTGAGGTACTTCTTCCGGGTGGACGAAGAAATGAACGACGAAGCATTGCTAGTCAAATTAGAGCTGCTCAACGAATGCAGGGAATTAGCGCACATAAGGATGGTGGCCAAAAAATAAAGAATGGAAAGGTACTATAATCGAAGGGCAAATCTTCGCTATTTCAAAGTGGGAGACATGGTTTTAAGAAAGGTGATTCAAAACACCAAGGAGATCAAAATAGGAAAGCTGGGTCGGACATGCGAAGGCCCCTACTGGGTTTCAGCTGTCACCAGGAAAGGATAGAACAAACTGGAAAACCAAGATGGGGTCAAATTGCAAACAACTAGAACGTGACTCACCTCAAAAGGTATTACTGCTGATGAGCACCGCTTATATTGAAAGTATGTGTTGCACTCTTTTTTTCTTCGTCCAGTTTTTATCCCAATTGAATTTTTCTGGTAAGGATTTTAATGAGGAAGCAATGGAAAGCATACTACAAAGGCAACACTGTCAACAAAAATAAGACCTTTAAACGACAAGGCATGGAAATGACAAACCACTACGGGATGGTCAGATAGACTTTGGCTTGATGGAAAAATTCCTAACGGGAAGTAAAACTTGTCATCAGACCAAAGGCTATTCAACCATTCACGAGTTTTCTTTCCCTACAAGCCACTGGGGGGTGGTTAGATAATCTTTGGCTCAATTGTAAAGTTCCTAACGGGAAACAAAATTTCTATTGGACTAAAGATTATCCAACCATTCACTAGTGGAATCCTCAAAGGAGTAAGACTTCCAGTGTTTTAATTCGCATTCTTCGCATTTGTACACTTTGGGGGTGGGGTGGGGGGGGGGGGAATGATATATGAATACGACAACCTGATTGCCACAAAAATAAGGACTATAAAATTCGGGAACAAAAACGCCTTATCAGGAATGGAGACCGCACAGCCAGCCTCGTAGAAACAAGTTGTACAAATTAGCCACAAGAAATGGCAATTTCTTTTCAACAAAACAAATGATTATGTACTTTTGAGATAGAAGGAATAAAATAAAGTCCTTTTATTTTTATCTTGTTTCTTGTCCAAACGATGAGTTGATTTTATCGTTTGAAAGTTAATCAAGTACTTCAAATGCTAGTGTCTTAATGAACAGGAGATGTCCTCTTCAAGAGCACTGTAAATATAAGAGGACCCTCTCTTAAGAAACCCTCAAAGTAAAGGGTTGGTTCTGGAAGAGTTTATGCCTGGAACATATCAGGGGAAAATACACCCGAAACCTTGCATAATTCGACGCGAAAAAGTAAACTTTGCGAAATGCTTAAACAAAATCGCTTTTATTTATTTAAAATTGCCAAGAAACACAAGTAAAAACAAAAACGAAAACAAAACAACAAAGGAAAAGAAAGCAAATGATTAAACTATATCGCCCCTAGAACTCGGGAGAAGAGAAGCATCAGTGCCCCCAAAAGAAGTAGGCAGATCTGCCGTTGGCTCGGGATCTTGGCCTTCACCATTATTCTTTTCAAGTTTGTTCTCGGTTCGCCGAGAACTCAGAACTAGAACCATAAGAAGCACTTACATCAGGTTGAGCCGGGAAACGTCTTCAAGCGGTTGACTCTAGCTCTCAGGCCTTAGCAATTTCATCATGAATATCAATGACGCCTGCTTTAGCCTCTTCCAAGGTTTTTCTCCTCATGCTATACATAGAATACGTCTTTTCAATAATGAGGGAATCCGCTCGGCACTGAAGTTATGATTTAAGCCGTTCAACCTTGGTCTAAAGGCCATCCCGCTCAGATCTCGCGGCACTGAGGCTAAGATCATGACACGGATAGTGGTTATATGAACCTTATTATGTTTCATGTTCCTATTATACCTATCCTCCATCTGGGAAAGCTTCTCCCTTGTAGCAGTGGCCTCTACAGTCTTGGAATTTAAGACTGTCTCCAAGTTATTTACTCTCTCAATGGAGGCAGTCTCGCACTCGGCAGCAACAAGCACAACATCTTGGACTTCAAGAGCACTTAGCCTTAGCTTCCTGGAATTGAACTTTTAATTGAGACGCTTCTTGGCCAAGGGCTGTTAAATCCTGCTCACTAAGTTGCAGCGGGTCCTCGAGATCACTCGCTTAAGTGGCCTTTGCTTCTAATATCGGGAGGCACGCGGCGAGCTGATCCCTCTCGACCAAAAGTTGATCTCACTCAGAGTTAAGCCATTCTTTTTCGAGGATCAACTTTTGAAGGCCCTCGGAAGCAAGGAAGTTGTCCTGCAGAGCAAAAAGCAAGTTGAAAATCATGTCATAACAAAACATGAGGAAACAAGAAGTAAAGAGAATAAGTATGTTACCGTTGTTGCGTTGTGCAAGGCATTATTTATCATATACTCCCCTGAAAGAGAGTGTATTTTCTTCTTATCTTTCTCTTAAGCCAGCGGCTTAAGGTAGTTAGCAAGTTCCAGCGGCCGGGATAACATATAACACTTGGTAGATACCGAGAGAGAGAGACACTCCTCCTCCTCTAGGGATCCGCAGAAGGGGACGAATAGTTGTGCCCCAAAATCCCATGGTTTGGGGACTGGGGAGGAGGGACATCCTCCTCTCGGGTATCTGTAGCCGGTGGGGGTGATGTAGCAGTTGCTGATGAAGAAGGTATGGCCCACGTGGAAGGAGATGAAATTGATGGTGTTATGGGATGAGAAGCAGCTGCGGTGGAGGCAATGCTTATTGTTAGTTACTCACCAACCTCAGACGGAAGAGGCCCGATACTCAGCTTCATAGTACCGGGAGTAGCAACTGGGACTGGAAAGGGAGAATTGGCATTCTCCACAAAGTCAAACTCTCCCATAGCGCTTGGGCATCGTCCCCGATTTGGGTTATAAGCTCTTCAGTTTGAGCATTCTATTGAGCTGATGAAGGTCGTTTTCTCCTTTGTAGGGAAGCCCCTTCTTCACTAACTTCCCCATCATCATCAATCACCACAGTGACTGCGGCTTGCTCGGTCGCGGCTTTCTTTTCCTTTTTATTCTTACCCTCGGCCGAAGAAGAACACCTTTTTTTGGTTGCTTGTTATCCAGCCGAGGACTCCGAGAGGAAGCACTTGCATCGGAAGAAGATCCAATGGCGCCTGTTTGGGTGAAAGCCTCCTTCAGCAACCTTGCAGCCTCCGCGGGATCAGCCAAAATATCCTTCTCAAGATGGTAACAGAGCCCTGCGAGAGACCTGAATTCAATGAAAAAGAGGTTAGCCAATTTTCTTATACACAAAAATGAGATGAGGACAAAATCAATCTCACGAGTCAACTTACCATGATTTTTGGCGTTCCAGCAGTATTTGGGGGCCAGTTCTTTCCACTGGCGAGTCTCGAGTGTGGTGATGTCCAGAATCTTCCGAAACCACTGGTCTAAGCCTTCAATCCTTGGTGGTGTTCACCGACTTGCTGAAATAATAATAAAAAAAGGTCAACAACGACATGAAACAACCTTTTTCCAGAAAAAAGACAAGCTTTGAACTTACGTGTACAAGTCCAGGACTAAGGAAAAGATGGAGTTATGGCCGGGATGATATCCCTGGTGGCAACAACGACAAATCGCTCTATCCATCCACGGTCATTGTCATCATCCATGCTAGTGCGCAAAGCATGGTGGCCACGTTTGCTAAAATTTATTACTCCCCCACGGAAAATCTTAGGGGAGTAGAGATTCATCATGTGAGCCAAGATGAACTTCTCCTTTGTCTCCTGGCACAGTCGCCGTAGATAGGCCACCGTTCGCCATAAAGAAGGGCTCACCTGTGCCAAGCAAACCTGGTATTTGTGGCACAGCTCCAAAATAATGGCGTTAATTCCCCCGCTCAAAGAAAACGCACCCAAAGTGAATGGGTACGTATAGACACACATGAAGCCCTTTTTAGTGAAGGTTACTCGCTCTACCAGTTTGGGAGCGATGATTTTCAGGCTTGGAAATAACAATCCTCCTTCACAGCAGGAATACTGGAAGGGCGGATGGAAGAAGAGTAGGCCAACAGCCCAAGTTCGAGAACTTGAAGATGGAAACTTCTCTTCGATGTCCTTAGTTGTGTTGAGTCTTTTGAGGATGATGGTGCTCATCGTAGGATTGTCAGAATCAATCATTGATTTTTTGTCTTTGTTCTCCTTCGGAACCCCACCGAAGAAAAAATCAAAGTTCTTGGAAGGGTTAGTGGAAGAAGCCATGATTAGCGGAAGGTGATAAGAGTTCATTGAAGAAGAAGATTAAAGAAGAGTGAAAGCAGGAAGGAGTTGAATGCAAAGAAGTTGAGAGAGTTTGTAAAACTGAGTGCAAAAGAATAAGAACGAGGCGTATAAGTAAGGAAGATGCGGCTAAAATCATGGCCATGATTACCTTGAGAACCGGCAAAAATATTGCTAAATCATGAAGTAACACGTGTTTGGGGTATTAAACGTGGAGAGACGTGTGTCTAATCAAGCTTTAGAAACTTTTCAGAAGGGTTCAGAAAATTTCTCGTCAAGAAAGGAATCTTCACCAACTTCCCCGTGACACAAAGATATGCCACCGGAAAGCAAGGAGACTATCTTTATAGGGTAAAATCGCTTCACATTAATACTCGAATGATAGAGTGACTCGTGGAACGGGGGACAGACGGAAGATGAAGCGAGTGGAAGCCGGGATCGAGGGCAATAGCTTCGGTTGATAAACTCCGAAGAGGACATTATCAACGGGAACAAATAAATATTTGCCAACAAATGACATTCAATGAAGAATATTCTTCAGCATTAAATACACATCCATTATAGAGAATTCTGGCATTCATAGCCTGCCGTTTCATATTCATCAATGGCCCTCATTATTGCCATTTAATAGGAGCTTGATCCTAGGACCTTATTCCCTATGTTTAGTTATAAATAGTAACCTTAACAGCCATTATAAGGAAGAAAAATTTCTGACAAGCTTATGGGACACATTGTTCTAAGCTAAATAATACTATACTTTTTGTCTCTCAATATTTTTATTGTTTCCTCCGGAAGCCTTGCTCCCTGAACCAAGCTGTCTGCTATCTTATCTTGATTTCAACGCTAAGTCTCGTACTTTATTCAATTTATTTATCATTTTGAGATCAAATCGATTCACTTGTCTATAAACCGCGCAATAAATTTAACTGTACCATTTTACGAATAAATAGATACTCTATTTATTAGCTCGATTAATCTAAATTTGTACCACGTAAGGCTCATAAAGAGGAAAATGTGTTGGGTGTGTGTAGATAAAGTCCCACATGAAAAGTAGAAAAGAAAGATAAGCTACTAAAGAGTTGGATACTCTTAATGCTGTGAGGTCTTTTGGAGAAAATCTTATGGGCATGGTCCAAAGCGGATAATATCACACCATATTAAGAGTATCTTTGGGTCGTTTTAGTCCAACAACTGGTACCAGAGCCAATGGTTTGGTGGGTCTATAGAGATGGCGGAGTGTGGCGTGGAGGCCCCACTTAGTGTCTTTGCCCGTCTACGGGGTTTAGGACCTTTACCTGTAGCTTTAAAGATGTATATACAGCCTTTGGGCTTTGGTGACCGTAAATACTCAAAATCATTGTGGGTTGCACACTGTTAATTCCAAATTAGTCCAAAAATGATGATGGGTCATGTGGAACTTAGTTCAAGGGGAGATTGTTGGGTGTGGGTGAAGAAAGTCCCACATGGAAAGTAGAGAGTAAAATAAGCTACTTATAAAGAGTTAGATACTCTTAATGGTGTGGCCTTTTGGAGAATATCGTGCGGGCTTTGTCCAAAGCGGACAATATCATATCATATTAAGAGTATCCTTGGGTTGTTTTAGTCCAACAACCAGAAATATAATAAGAGAGAAAACATAAGGGGGCAGCCGTTTTTTGAAGCCTTGTGAGAGAAAAATATGTTCTTTTCTCCCATAATTTATCACGTCAGAGCCTTATCCTTTTTTCCCATAATTTATCTCTTATTTTCAAAGGTTTAAGGTGTGTTTTGGCGCGCAGTAAAGGAAATAGTGTTCTTCCTTTCAATTTATTTTTAATTTTTTTATAACCATTAGATACTTAATTCATTGGACTGATTATTCTATATTCTCGCTACGTAAGTCTCACTAAGAGGAAACGTTCCTTTCTAGGATTTGTTCCATTGTCAGAATTCAAATTTAAAATCTCTAGTGAAGTATGGGGAGATACTATTCATCTCACCGTAACCTCTAATTCAACGTGCATTCCTCGCCTCATTGAATATCAAGAATGCAACATAACATGCATGACCCAAAATTCATATCATACTTATAATAGGACATTCGATTATGAATTATTATCAAATTTGCAATCACTAAAATATAAATAAAACATGTTAAGTAATGTACCTTGCTCACTTTTCCAACATCATCACCTTTGGAGTGCACTAACTAGAACTGCAGCATTGTAATCGAACATTAGATTTTTCATAGAATATAGGCTTACAATAACTTTAAGGACTCATGTGGGTGAAGATAAGTTATACTTGGATTAGCTACGGAGGAATTAAGTATAATGAGATTAATTATGTTGGGATTAGTTATTTTGATATTAATTTTTATTGATTATTTGATATGTTGTATTAATTCTGGAATTGTCAATTTTACTGAATTACTTATCCAGAGATTACTATTGTACCATCTGATAGGTATAAGTTATCCTAACACTATTTTTAGTTTTGAAATATTATCCAAAAATAATTAGTAACCAAACAAGAAATAAAACGATATTAAATTTTTATTTCAGGATTATTTTTATTTTTCCATCTTACGAAATGATCCCTAAGTATTATTACACTATAGCCATCGAGAAAGAAGTAATCATTTGCCTCTTCCTTCATTTCCCATGTTTTACCGGTAAAAGGGGTCTGAATTACGTACTTCAGACGATGCTGTCATTTCAAGATCACAGAAGTTGCAGCCTACCCCAGCATATTTATTTTACATGTATATCGAGTTGCACTGATTGATGATAATTCAATAAATGGCTGCCCTTTGCACTTTGCGCTTCTCTTATTTCTTTGAAAACGTTCAATTAGTATTCCTCTTTCTAATAATCAATTCAATTTGGAACGAGAGTAGAAGTGCAAAATTTCCACCCGTTCAATAATTTTCTACTTTGATTGATTTGTAGTGAGTGATGTTTGGTGAGAATTTCATGAAAAGTCAACAAAAATTAGTATTGAAGTTACTAAACTATTATTTGGAACGAAAAAAATCATATAGTTAGACCAAAATTAAGTGACTTGTTTATGACAAAAATAGTTTAATAATTTTATGATATTTAACCAAAGTTGAGTGACTTTTTATTAGAGAAAATAATTTACGGTCTTTGATACAATAAAGTGAATTGAGTTTCATGAAATTAATCCAACTAGCAAGTGCTGCTGAAGCTAATTATTTTCAAATTAAAAGCGGATGTACATACGAAAACAACTTGATTCCTAATTCGATTAAGGGAATTAAACATTTAACTATTTCTGATTTCTGTCGTGGCTATAGAAATAATAATCAGCCCCTCTCAATCAAAAACAATTCCTCGATCTTCGCTGATCTAAGCTATATAGAATTTTATGACAAAGCAGAGAAAAAACAACTGTAACACCGTCTGAGCATTATGCTAGTCTATAGACACAAATAAATACATATAAATGTGTGAGCTTTTAAAGAATATTGTTGGGTCCAAATGCACAAGTAAGTATACGTGGTCGACAAGTAATAAAGTGATGAGAAAGTATTATTCCTACGACGATTTATGATCGACTATTATCCAATCTACACTATTTATAAATTTATTGCTCAAGTGAGTGTGAAGAAAGCAATTGTGATAACTAATAAGCAAACAAGAAAATAAGATCGCAAGTAGAGCAAACACACACTTAGAAAGAATCAATGAGATGGGGATATTCCAGGGTTATGGGATTAATGTCTCTCCTATTGCGTTCTTCCGGTTGATGTAATCACTTGACTTATATAATTTGTGGATTAGCACGATTTATTATGCTCGCGATGTTCTTTTGATGCTTCGCTCGCCTATTGTCACGACCCAAATCTATCTTCATAGGAGGTCGTGATGGTACCTAGTCTTAGGGATAAGGTAACCCTAACATTTACGGAAATAATAACAATATTAAATATCGACTGACAACTGCGCAGTAGAAATCTCGATACAAAGCTTACAATCCCATAACTGGCAGTACAAGTCAATAGCTCTACTGAGTTTGCTAGAAATCTCTAAATACAACTGTTTCGAAATAAAGATAAACAGTGTAAATACAACATCAGAAGGTGACTACGAAGCTTGCGAATGCAGCAACATGTTTACCTTGAGTCTCAGCAGCAAAATCCGTACAGCTAGCTAACGATCGACTGACTCCGAAATACCTGGATCTGCATAAAAATTATGCAGAAGTGTAGTATGAGTACACCACAGCGGTACCCAGTAAGTAACAAGACTAACCTCAGTGGAGTAGTGACGAGGGATAGTCAAGACACCTATTGGTCTGAATAACTAGGACAAGTATAGGTATAGAACTAACAGAGTACGATATCTCTACAAAACTACGCGTAATGATAACAATAATATGGTACTTGCAAAAGAAAATAGAAGCAACAATTGGCAGCGGAACACAACAAGTTATAACCCATTGGAGCAAGCTGAACACAGTTAGAATTGGGTGAAAATAGATAAAAGAACGACAAGTAGCAACTCGATAAGAATAACTGCCATCATGCCAGGTTTATCCAATAATCTCCACGAGGTACTAAACCTCAATATATTCACAAGTCAACCGTTCCAATTCGTGAACCCTAAATACTTGGCATCTTGTGCCCTCATTTCAACTAGTAACCGCACGGGCGACGGACGTGCCAGTAGAAACATTCTCACATGGGAGGCAAATAGATGAGGGAGTATAGCAATGATCAATAACATCAGGATCACTCTTCTTAAACCGACAGGGGTGATTAACTACGTGTATGCTTGTGCAAGTGTCCTATCACAGTTCAGACCAACTAGTAAGAGTAGAGAAAAATAAAAGGCACGTAAGAATGATTCCCACATTTTGCACAAGGAAAGACTCACACAAGTTAGGCATGCCTCTACACAGATATCAACAACAATAATGGCCCCAGGCCATCACAAGTCATCACGATCAATCCCTCACATATCCCATCTTATCTCACCACATGCGCAATAATAAAGTGAATGCCCGCGTTGTCTCGCCACACGCGAATAGTAATGTTCCCACCTTGTCTCGCCACATGCGCAACACACAGATATATCCCTCCTTGTCATGTCGCATGTGTATAATCAATAGTAACAATAGCACGGCAGAAACCTTGTGCAAAAACTCGAACAAATTCTCCCAACAATATCACGTGCGATCAATACAATAACACAATAGAATGGCCATCACAACATGTGCCCATATTTCACAACCTTTCCTCTAAACGGTTTAAATACCAAAACTGTGCATAGCCCTCGGCTCAACAAACTGAATACAACAGCAATAACAATAGCAATACACGAGAATACGACAAGTAAATCAACTCAAGAGCTTTAGAACGCAAAAAAACGGCAGGACTAACTCACAAGGAATAAACACAATAGAGAATACTAGTCACAATAAGAATAGCTCAACAAAGGTGAATTAATATAACAATAGCTTTACAAGGTATAATTCAACAACAAGGGAGACAACACGAGTCATTAATTTCAAATAAGGATGAGGAAACTACGATAAAGGATAACTAACTTCTTTTAGGTCTGAGCAAATTACGGAAACAATACAGCAACTTAATTAAAGATAAGCAACGAAAAAGATAGCATGATAATTGAAGAGGAAACAACGTCAGTTAAGGAACACGAGAGTCAAATAGGCAATAAAGGTGGAACATGAATCAACTAATTTCAATTAGAATACGTAGAGGTGAAACTAGTAAATAGGGAACTTAACATAACAAAACAACTTCATATCTAATGAACATAAGAACCTAAGAGCCCTAGAAGGTCAACTTTCAACAATAAGCCCGAACACGTACTTGTCACCTCGCCTACACGAACTTCACGTGACACAATTAGCATAAAAGACTCAACTCCTACGGGGTAGTTCCCCCACACGAAGTTAGGCAAGATACTTACCTCAAAGAAGATAGACCGTCACTCTAAAATGAACCTCTCGATTGAAATAACCTCTGGACGGTTCAAATCTAGTCAAAATAACTTCAAAGCACAAATAAAACTCATAAGAAACTATTCCAGATAATAAAGCTTCAATCTTTATCAAAAACTAAAAATCAATCCAAAAGTCGACCCTTGGGCCCATACCTCGGAACCCGACAAATTTCACAAAACTCGAATACCCATTCCGATACGAGTTCAACCACACTAAATTATCAAATTCCAATACCAATTCCTCCTTCAAATCATCATTTTACACTTTGAAAGTTTTCTTCAAAAATTCCCATTTTTCTCAACTCAAAACACTAATTTAATGATAAAATAAAGATAGAATCGTGAAATATAATAAAATCTAGGTGAAGAACACTTACCCAAATGATTTGCTTAAAAAACCCATGAAGAATCGCTCAAAACCGAGCTCTAGAACTCCAAAAATGATAAAAATGGCTAACCCTCACAATAGAGTACTTTTATATTCTGCCTAGGTGTTTGTACATCGCGATCGCGGAACATTCCTCGCGATCACGAAGAAGAAAATGAAGACTGCAGAAAACGTGCTACGCGAGCGCGACAGCGAGCTCGCGAACGCGGTGACAAAAATTCCAGACCTTACGCGAACGCGTCTGTGAACTCGTGAACGCGAAGAGAAGTTGCCTGATGCCCTTTTCTGCTTTACCTCTACGCGACCGCGGACCAGAGAGTGCGAACGCGAAGGCAAAGATCTTCCAACCTTCGCAAACACTGGCAAATGCTGCCTGCCTCCAATAACACTATGCGAACACGATTGCTTCTTCGCGAAAGCGATGAAGGACACCACCAGCAGATCAGTAGTCCAAAAATAGAAGGAAATGGCCCGTAGCCCATCCGACACACACCCGAGGCATCCTAGGACCCCGTTGAAACATGCTAACAAGTTTCATAACACAACACGGACCTACTCGAGGCCTCAAATCACATCAATCAATGTCGAAACTATGAATCATACCATGAATCGAACTCATGAACTTCCAAATCTTCCAACTTCCAAAACTCGAGCCGAAACACACCAAATCAATCCGGAATGACGCCAAATTTTGTATGCAAGTCCCAAATGATATAACAGAAGTATTCCAACTCTCAGAATCGCATTCCGACCCCGATATCACCAAAGTCAACTCTTGGTCAAACCTCTCAACCTTTCAAAACTTAACCTTTTCCAACTTTTGCCGAAATGCTTCAAATTAACCTACGGACCTCCAAATCCAAATCCGGACGCACGCCTAAGTCCAAAATCACCATACGAAGCTGTTGGACCATCAAAACCCCATTCTGGAGTCGTTTACACAAAAGTCAAATTCCGGTCAACTCTTATCGCTTAAGCTTCTAAAACAAGAATCCTTCTTCTAAATTGACTCTGAATTATCTGATGACTGAACTCGGCCATGCATGCGAGTCAAACCACATAATACGAAGTTGCTCAAGACCTTAAGCCCTGAACGGGACGTTAATTCGCAAAACGACCGACTAGATCGTTACATCCTCCCCCTCTTAGACAAACGCTCGTCCTTGAACGTGCCAAGAATCGTACCGAAGTCATCAAATCACTGAATGCATTCATCCTACATACACCAGCGGGTGACCTCACGTCACCCCAATCCACATAAGACTGGCGACACGGCCTCAACAGTAATTTATCCCTTCCACCAATACCAATAAGCCTTAGAGCCAAAATTTTCACCATCCGTTCATCTCCAAAAGACCCGACTCCTACCTCCGCACCTGGTATCATCCTCAACCAGCTGCAACCTCTCATGCCTACACCCACAAGGTACAACCACACGTTGTAACACATTACACATATGCCCATAATAATATCTCTGATCATAATAGCTACCCGCAATCAATGCCAGCACCGGCCATTACGCTCATATCCGTTAGAACCCTGTCTTAAACCTTCGCAACACTAACAATGATGCAATAAACATGAAGACCTCATAACCATTCAACCGAACCAACAAGTCACAACTAACACTATCGGGACACACACCTCGCAAGCTAAAACTCAATAAGCACAGCACGAAAATGACTGAATATGTAAGGAGGAACATATAAGAGATCTATCAAACAAGCCCGACAGGCACAACTCCCTATCAGTACCATTTTACGAATAAATTTACAAGGAAGAATCAAAGTATATGAACAATCACAAGAATCTCATCCTGATATAACTTCTACCGCGGCACGTAGCCCGGTTCAAACACGTCAAATCACATGAAACTGCAGGGGGTCTCACCGTCAACTCTCAATGACAAATAGAGTACATATCATACCAACTGAAACCTCCCACTAATTCAATTCCGCCAATAAAATCACAACACTTACTGAACTCTCACCCCTGTAGAGCATCTAAATCACAAATCGTAGCCAAATTACTTAGAAATCACATCAAAACCTACTGTAGTGGGCAACAAAAGTTCACTTCTAGTCTCATAACTCTTAATAAGGAATAGAAACAACTGATAGACACGGGCTACCACTATAGAATCTTCCAACAAAGGTAAAAACACAAACATAATACTAAATCATGAACTCACCTATAGGTGGAGCAACATATAGAGGAACTCACCCCGATAAGCAAAATCGAAATAAAATACGAATGATGCTCCTCTATACAAATCGAACCTATACTTGTACGACATCATTTGGCGCAGCAGTCTTAGACCTACTGTATGAAACACATCAATGGGCCGGGCCTCCCCCTCTTCGGCGACCTCTGCTCGCCTGAATACCTCGTTGTGACACATCTGTCTGGAATATGGGACAATCTCTCACCATGTGGCTGGTACCTTATGCGAACGCATCTGTGAACTCGCGAATGCGAATAGAAGTTGCCTGATGCCCTTTTCTGCCTTACCTCTACGCGACCACGGACTAGTGAGTGCGAGCGCGAAGGCAAAGATCTTACAACCTTCGCGAACGCGAGTCTCTCTTCGCGAACGCATAGGGAAAATGTTGTCTGCCTCCAATAACACTATGGAACGCGATTGCTTTTTCGCGAATGTGATAAAGAACAACTCTTGGTCAAACCTCTCAACCTTCCCAAACTTCAACTTTTCCAACTTTTGCCGAAATGCTTCAAATTAACCTACGAACCTCCAAATCAAAATTCGGACGTGCGCCTAAGTCCAAAATCACCGTATGAAGCTGCTGGAACCATCAAAACCTCATTCCAGAGTTGTTTACACAAAAATCAAATTCCGGTCAACTCTTATCGCTTAAGCTTATAAAACAAGAATCATTCTTTTAAATTGACTCCGAATCATCCAATGAGTGAACTCGGCCACACACGCAAGTCAGAACACATAATACGAAGCTTCTCAAAACCTTAATACGCCAAACGAGATGTTAATTCTCAAAACGACCGGCTGGGTCGTTACACCTATTCAAGCCAACCTAAGACTATATGTCTATAAAATCAGAATTAGCAAGAACAAATGTGATTTCCTACAAAAATAACCAAGTAAGGCAACTGGAATATGTCTATCCTAATAAAGAATCTATTCTTCGATGCCCGGATTTAAAAACTTACTCTGCTCAATCTTATATGCAATCTATAGTTCCCACTTTCGAGTTTAGCTATAAATTCGTAGATAGTTGATAAATGGCCAAAAGTGCATGATTTTAAGTGTGTTTTCATCTCCTTTGTCATGTGAGTTGGGGGAGATTACATGATATTTAAAGTGAATTATACTCATTACGTATTTCTTATTTTTAGGAGTGGCTTTGATGATAATGGAGCAAAAGATATCAAATTATTACAAAACGGAGAAAATGGAAGGCTTGGGAGCTCGTCTATTCTCGTGCGTGGCACGAAAACGGACGCGAAAAGGAGAAAAGTGAAGGCACAAAACAGCGAAGCGAAGCAAAGGCATGGATCACTTTGCAAAATGGAAGAATTTCAAAAGTTGAATCCGCATCCATGGGCGCGCGACGCACGAAGGCAAACACAAATTCCAGCTTTTTCCATCCAAAGTGGGACAGAAAAGTTCTGTCTCTTAGCAACCCTAAGTCCCTAAGTGATATAAATACATCAAGAACGACTTATAAGGGTGATACAACATCTTTGAAGGCAAGAACAAGCAAGGAGAAAGACGGAAGATTCGAAAATGAGTTTTTATCTTTCTTCGTCCTTTTTCTATTATTGGTGATGAATTCTTATGTTGTAGTTGTGAAAACAATTATGAGTAGCTAAACTCTTTATTCTGTCTCTTGTAGGATGAATTTTTGTTGCGTTAATATATGTGTGCCATTGGATTTTCTCTACTTGTTCCACTACGTGATTATTGTGGTTGATTGAAGGGCCCTTAATTAACTATGCCTATTTAGTGTGTATTACGTGGAAAAGGGTACATATTTAGGTAGTTATTAAACATCACTCCTAACGTATATAAGGGATCAATAGCAGCATCTGAACAAGGGACTGTTCAAATCACAAACAACATGCTACATCTGCTGCAGAACAAGGGACTTTTCTCTGGGTCTTACATTGATGATCCACAACAGCATTTGAAAAACTTTTTGTCAATTTGTGTCACTCAAAGGCAATTGAATGTGATAGTGGAAGCAATTAGACTGTTATTATTTCCATTCTCAGTGACTGGAGAAGCTCAGACTTTGCTCAATTCGCTCCCCATAAACTCCATCACCACTTAGGAGGAAGTAGTCAAGTAGTTTTTGAACATTCTACCCCCCTAATAAAACTGCCAAGCAAGTTGATGAGATATTGAGCTTCGGGCAGAAACCGGCTGAAACACTACAAGAAACGTGGGAGAGGTTCAAAGGTATGCTAGTTAAGTGTCCACATCATGGCATTCCAGATCAGATGTCGGGGCAAAGGTTTTACATGGTATTGGCAGATAGCTTGAAGGCCAACGTTGATGCTTCAGTAGGTGGAGCATTTTTGAGCAAATCATTTAGAGAGTGTAAGGTCCTGCTACATAAAGTAGCTTAAAACTTAGGATGGATGATAAGAGACACTACAATCACCCATGTAGTTCACTCAGTAGCTTTTGACCCAAACAACTGATGACGCAAATGTGTATCCTCACCAAGAAGATTGATGAATCAGGCTAGAAGCAGGTACACATAGCTAACACGAATAATGTGGGATTATGTACACCATGCAATAACCAACCATATGTGTGCTCGTAGAGTGGTGAAAGTGAAAACCATAAGTATCAGGAGAATATGAACTATGTGGGCAACTATGGAGGCCAGAGAGAAGGTGGTCAGATTTGGGGATAGTAGAATCAACAATATAGGCCAGCACAGTAGCAGCAAAATAATAGCAATAATCCTGGAGCTATGCGACCGCTGGATCAAGTCGTGCCTTACCAAAGGCAACAAGGATACAACTAGCAAAATCAGCAGTTAGCTTATCAACAACCTCAACAACAACAGATAGTGAGACAAGATGATGGGTTGTCTGAAATTAAAGGAATGCTGCAACAATTGATTGGGTCCAATGGAAAAATGCAAGAGAAGGTTGAAGCACATGACTTAGTGATAAAAGGCATTGAGATTCATTTAAGGCAGATATCTATGGCTCTGAATAATCGTCCCCAAGGGACGTTACCTACGGACATACATGTTAATCTGAAAGAGCAGGGCCCGAAGCAGCTTATGGCGGTGAGTCTAAGAAATAGTAGAGATGTTGATCTAGTGCAAGAAATTTCTCGCGAAAGCCGACCAACTGAGATACTTGTACCAGTACCAATTAAGGTAGACGATTCAACGGGGTTAACAGAGGTAATGGTATAACATGCACAAGAGGAAAAAAGAAGAAAATGAGGTTGCAAAGAAGATTGAGAAAGTGCAAGAGAAGGCATCAGAAAAAGTGCCGGAGCAGGATCTAACTCAAGTCACGGGAAGGAAGCAACCTCCAGTACCCTTCCCGCAGAGGATGGCTAAATATCAGAAGGATGAGCAATACAAAAAATTCATGGAAATGTTGAAGCAAATTCAGGTAAACATTCCTCTAATTAATGCTTTGAGGGAGATGCCCGGTTATGCAAAAATGATGAAGGACTTGATCTCACGCAAGTTCGACTTTCAAGACTTGGAAACTGTGACCTATAGTGCTATTGTGACAAGGCCCATAGCTGAGAAGCTATCCTACCTTGGAAGCTTTACAATTCCATGCACCATAGGTAGCTTTGCATTCGCCAAAGCATTGTGTGATTTGGGGGCAAGCATAAATCTGATGCAATTGGCTGTCTATAAAAAGTTAGGCATTAGAAGAGCAAGGCCCACATCCATGTTACTACAACTAGCTTACCGAACAGTGAAAAGGCAATCAAGTATACTTGACGATGTACTTGTGCAAGTTGAAAAGTTTGTGTTTTCGGCAGATTTTGTCTTTCTGGACTGCCAGGTTGATGAGGAGATTCCCATAATCATGAGAAGGCCATTCTTGGCCACAAGAAGAGCTCTGATTGATTATGAAACAAGGGAGCTGAAGATGAGGCTGAATAATGAAAAAATAACATTTAATGTGCAAAAGTCTATGTGGCGACCCAGTGAGTTATCAAATTGCTCTTTGATAGAAGTTGTGGATATGATCATGGAGGAAGATGATGAGGCACTTAACGCAAACGACCCTCTTACGGCCTGCCTCATTAACTTAGAAGAGGTAAATGGTGAGGAATTGGCGAAGTGGGTGTTGGCTCTTGAAGGCCAAGGGTCCTAGAAAAGAGAGCTCGAATTCAAGTCTTTACGCTTAGAAGAAAGAAAGACCCCTCCAGCTAAGCCATCGATTGAAGAGCCACCATAGTTAGAACTAAAACTGCTACCGTCTCACTTCAGGTATGCTTTCTTGGGACCTAACTCGACTTTACCTGTTATTATCTCATTTGGTTTGTCAGATGTGCAGGCCGAACAACTTTTGCAGGTGTTAATGGAGTGCAAAACTGCAATTGGTTGGACCATTGCAAATGTTAAGGGTATTAGCCTAGCCTTCTGTATGCATAAGATTTTACTGGAAGATGGGAACAAACCTTCTAGAGAACATCAAAGAAGGATGAACCCTAACATGAAAGAAGTCATGAAAAAGGAAGTGATCAAGTGGTTAGATGCAGGAATCATTTTCCCTATCTCCGACAGCATTTGGGTTAGCCCAATTCAGTATGTGCCAAAGAAAGGTGAAATGACTGTGGTGCAAAACGAGAACAACGAGTTGTCTCAACAAGAACAGTCATGGGATGGCGAATTTGTATGGACTACAAAAGATTGAACAAGGCCACACAAAAAAGACCATTTTCTCCTACCATTCATTGATCAGATGCTAGATAGATTGGTAGGGAGGTCCCACTTTTGCTTTTTGGATGGATACTCGGGGTATAATCAGATCTCTGTTGCCCCAGATGATAAAGAGAAAATGTCATTCACCTATCCATATGGCATCTATGCTTTCCGAAGAATGTCATTTGGCCTATGCAATGCACCCGCCACATTCCAAAGGTGTATGATGACCATATTCACAGACATCGGACATAATGGATGCTTTCATGGATGATTTCTAAATGGTGGGAAACTCATTCAACTATTGCCTTAGGAATCTGAAAAGAGTTCTGAAGAGATGTATGGAGACTAATTTGGTGCTAAACTCGAAAAAGTGCCATTTCATGGTAAAGGAAGGTATAGTCTTGGGGTACCTAGTGTCAAGTAAGGGCATTGAGGTGGATCGTGCAAAGGTTGATGTAATAGAAAAGTTGCCACAACCCACTTCCGTCAAGGCAATAAGAAGTTTCCTTGGCCACACCGATTTCTACAGGCAGTTTATAAAATATTTTTCCAAGATTGCTAACTCTTTGTGTAAATTGCTTGAAAAAGATCACCTCTTTGTGGTTTCTGATTACTGCAGGGTAGCTTTTGAGGAATTGAAGAAGAGGCTGGTGTCTGCACCTATCATAGTTGCACCCGACTGGGAGCAACCATTTGAGCTAATGTGCGATGCAAGTGATTATGCTGTGGGAGCAGTGCTGGGGCAGCGAAAGGAGAAGGTCATGAACCTAATATACTATGCAAGTAGAACTTGAGTGGTGCCCAACTAAACTGCACAGTGACCAAGAAGGAGATGCTAGCAGTGGTGTTCGCATTTGACAAATTCAAGTCATACCTGATAGGCTCGAAGGTAATTGTTTATACTGACCATGCTGCCTCCAGATACCTAATTGAGAAGAATAATTCAAAGTCGCGCTTGATTCGATGGGTGTTGCTACTACAAGAATTCGACTTGGAAATCCATGACCGAAAGGGAACGGAGAACCAAGTGGTGAATCACTTGTCCAGGTTGGAAGGAGTGGAGAAGAAGGTTGAGGAAGACGAGATCGTGGAAACTTTCTCAGATGAATAACTGTTGGCCACAATCCTTGAGGTAGCGCCATGGTATGCAAATATTGCAAACTACCTGGAAAGCAGTATTATCCCCCATGACCTATCCTCTGTACAAAAGAAAAAGTTCTTCCGTGATTGTCGTATGTACTTTTGGGATGAGCCTTATCTGTTCAGGATTTGTGTTGATAACATGATCCAGAGATGTATTCCTGAGATAGACCAATCTTCTATTTTGCAAGCTTGTCACACATCCTCATATTGTGGCCATTTCGGGGTAGTAAGGACAGCTGCAAAAGTGTTAGAGTCGGGCTTCTACTGGATGACATTGTTCAAAGATGCACACTTCTGGGTGAAGGGTAGTGATGAATGCCAACGGACCGGGAATATTTTCCGTCGACATGAGATTCCCACGAACCCAATTCAGGAGGTGGAAGTGTTTGATGTATGGGGAATCGATTTCGTGGGGCCTTTTGTCAGCTCATATGGCAACAAGTACATACTCAGAGCTGTGGACTATATGTCAAAATGGGTTGAGGCTGTGGTGCTCCCTACAAATGATACAAAGGGGGTCATTGGTTTTTGAGAAAGAATATATTCACCCGATTTGGCACTTTAAGGCCAATAATCAGTGATGGAGGCACTCACTTATGCACCTTCGCAAAGTTGTTAGAAAAATATGGTTTGCGCCACAAGCTTGACACCCTATATCACCACAAACGATTGCAAGTGGAAGTTCGAAAAAAGAGATAAAGAGCGTTTTGACGAAGACCGTGAATGCTACATGAACAGATTGGGCGAGAAAGTTAGATGATGCACTCTGGGCCTATCGTACCGGTTTCAAAACTCCGATTGGCATGTCGCCGTATAAATTGGTGTTTGGGAAGGCGTGTTACTTACCCGTGGAGTTGGAGCATAGATCTTTGTGGGCATTGAGGAAGCTGAATCTCGATATGGAAGCTACAGGTACAAGTAGAGTCACATAGTTGCACGAGCTTGATCAGTTTCGCTACCATGCTTTTGAGAGCACAAGACTATACAAGGAGAAAATAAAGATGATGCATGACAAAAATATTCTTGAGCGAAGCTTTAAACCTGGAGATATGGTATTGCTATACAATTTGAGATTGAAGTTGTTTCTGGGCAAGTTGAAGTCAAGATGGTTAGGACTGTTTCGTGTGGTAGAGATGCATTCAACTGGAGCCGTCGAGATTACATCGGAAGATGGCTCCCGCAAGTTCAAAGTTAATGGGCAAAGACAAAAACATTATCACGACATGGTTGAGAGAAGATAAAGTGATCTCAACCTTGTACTTGAAAGATCCTTGATAAGGGATAGCCCGAGTCGTTCCACGACGTTAAATCAGGCGCTTCTTGGGAGGCAACCCATGGTTTTGTTGTAATTCGTAGTGCCGCGACATTAAATCAAGCGCTTGTTAGAAGGAAACTCAATTTTTGTGTTTTTCTTCATTTTTCATGTTTGGTTTTGAATTGTGGAAGTATTGACATGTTTATGAATGTTGCAGCAATGAGATTGTGGGAATTGGAATGACTTGGGGTGAAGAAATCGTGATAGAAGGCCGAAAGTGGCTAATTTGAAAAGCTAAAAAAATAGCCAGCACTGGGCTCGTCTAAATCCGCACCTGGCGCGAAGGTAGACGCTGCCCAGGCTAGCCAATTGACCAAAAAAAAAAAAAAACAGTAAAGTGGAGGCATGGCCCGCCCCACTGTGCGAATTTTATTTTTCCCTTTATTAATTTTTTTTCTTTTATCGACTATACCCTAAATAGGTTAGTTTAATTATTTCTCCTTATTCAGAACCCCTAACATCCCATTTCACAATTAATTCAAAAAAAAATATAAAAAATTTCCTTCCCCTATTCGTTCCTTTATTCCCCTGTTCTTTCCTCTTTTCACAATTCCAACTCCTCGTTCCTGCCTCCTCCCCTCAACGCCTCAGGTAAGTAGTTTGTATATTGTTCTTTTTCATTGTCTGTTTAATTGTATTTACCCTCACCCCAACGTAATAGATCCCTCTGTTTCCCTTAGTTTGATTTTTTTTTCTCTTTCTTTCTTGTTATGGTTTATTTTGGTAGGGAAATTAAATTTCGAATTTTGGAGCATAGTTTGCTCTAGATTACGTTGGTTGCTATGCATAGTGTGGTGGGAAACTACAATTCCCACCACCTCACTCAAATTGGGAGGGAAAAACACATGTACTTATATTAAAACATGATGGTAAATATTATGCATATAAGGTGTTCGAAGAATTGCCCGAATGAGAATTTTGATAGATTTTGCGAAGTCTGTGTAGCAAGACTTGAACATCTCTTGAGTGTGGGGTAGCCGTTTGGAGGTCTTTTCACTTAAATTGCATTCGTTTTAGAATGAATGTCAACTCGCGGTGAACTTAGGCACGACTCATGCACGACGTGTGCGTCGTCCTACCCACTTGATTTGCAATGATGCTAAGTAACCTTATATCAATGTCATTAAGTTGTAGTAGACACTTGTACCCTAGTTGCACACTTGTACTTTCAGGCTAAGTGTGGGGTGCAATGTATATCGCTATGACTCAATGTTGCACGTTATACTAATATGCGTTTTGTATCGTTGCAGGTGATATGGCCGTCTCTAAGATGCCAACTAGAAGCCATGAAGCAGGTGGAAGTGGTAAGTCACCCCTAAAGAAACCACTAATTGACAAGAATGTAGTGGAGAAGGGTGATACAGAGGCGCGAACAAAGGCTACGCATAATAAGAAAAAGACAGGAACTTCCGAGGTGGACACTGAGGCCACCAATCTGAGCACTAAGCAGCCTGCACAAATAAAGCAAAGGGCACGTCGATCATGATCTTCTAGGCCAAGAGAGGTTCCAGTAAAAATTAGAGATGGAGCTTCAAAGCCAGCATTGGCTAAGAAGCAGAAAGTAGTTGAGGTGAAGGGAAAGGAAAAGGCCAAAAAAGTTGTCGAGACCGAGATCAGTGGATGCGAGAGCAGTTCGCTATGCTGATCGAGGCTGTTCGTGGTTAGAGACATGTACGAAATATTGGAGTTCAGACAGACTTTGAGGAGTCGGGGTATTCAGAGTTGTCTGCTTTGAGTGCTACTGATGGCACTGCTACTGAGGAGCTGACAGAGGTTCGAGAGGTGGCCGTTGGGGATGCTGCTCCGACTCATCTGGTGTCGCATTGGCGGATCCATCAGCATTGCAGATCGAGGTTTGCTACCTGTCCTCTCCGCAGCCTGAGATATGATGAGGGAGTTTCTGATACTCACTATACTATTGATAATTTATTGTCTGTTTCTGTGATGTTGTGCAACTGGGGGCAGTGCACTCTCTTAAGTATCGGGTGGGGGTGTCAGAATTTGATTTTTGTGGCAAGTGTTTAATTGTTAGTGATATATTTTTCTATGATCACATTCAAGGCCATTGTAATTGTATAAGTGTAGTTAGCTTTTTATTGGCGTAATCCCGGATTTTGTTTTAAACCACGGTTCTTTCCCAAGGATGCCATTTTCTTGAATCGGATAGTCCTAGGTAATTGTTTTTTTCTTTTTCAAACTTTGTAAAATAATTTGTAGACTTTTCCCAATGATGGATTGCCTAGACAAATTTCTTGAGGGTTTATAATAAAAAAAATACAAAAAGAATTTTTTATTTCTTTTCCTTTTCTTTGTTTTGAATTGATATTGGAATGGGAAGAGATTGAGTATTGTGCTTCATGACATATTTTATAGAAGGGCTTAGACCTGGAGCATTTGTGCTTAGTACTTTCCTCGTAATTCTTGTAATTATGTGCCTTGAGAATATATGAGACTTTACTTTGACTCTTGGACTCATCTTTTGAATCTTGTTATGTACTTCCTATATGATTTAGTTCTAATGATGACTGTGCTTAGCTGCTTTAACATGAGAGTCGAGTTTGAGCCATCTTGAGTAGGTCATATGCATTGTGCGAGGTGAGAAGTTTGAGGTGTACTTTGTGCTATCCTAGGTTAGTCTAGAACTTGCCCCGTATGTGAGTCGAAGCGAAATGATTAAGTATCATTAGGCTAAGAGATGATATAGGCATTTCTTTGATTGACCATTGAGCTACTTTTGTCCACCGATGCTAATATTATTCATGGTCAATCCTTTTGAGCCTGTAGACCTTTTCCTTGGCACCAACATTACAAGCTAAATTTTCCTTGTTCTTAATCAAATCTTGTTCACCCTTTACCTCGAAAGCACTTAAGTCGCTATAAGAGTAAAGAGAGAGACCGGGTAGCTTTTGAGTGGAATCATAGAAAGGCCGAGAAGGCGCGTTGTGTCTAAATGAATTACTAGCTGAAAACACCAAAATTAAGGGGAGTGTAAAAATAAAAAAATAAAAAAAAATAAAAAAACAAAAAGATTTTGAAGTACACCTCCCTGGTATTGATCCGGGCTAGTGGGCATCTACGTGATGATATGCTTAAAGAAGAAGGGCTTAATTGTGTATTGGTTTGTGGCATGATATTGACTTGGTCGTGATAAGAAAGTGTTTGAAAGTGAAGTATAGTGTATTAAAGTGCTTAGGGATAGTTACTATTTTTTTCAAATGTATCCTACCCGTCCCTTAGCCCACATTACAACCTATGAAGTCCTACTTGATCCGAGTCTGTGTGACGGGCAAGCATATGGTACAAACTTAGGTGGCATATGAGTTATTTTTCTGAGAGTGAGCGAATTCTTTCGATTGGAGAGTCTTAAAATATACTTAAACTTATGTTTGAGTGGGTGGACTACTTCCTCTCTTTGGTTTGTTGGTGAGGGCACATAATTTGCAAAAGATTGGTAAAGGTCTTGGTTTTTGAGTTGGCACGAGAAGCGAGTCTTAGTTTGGGATGTATTGGAGTCAAATTTTGAGGCTAGGATGTTAGCAAGAGTCACACCATTATTTTAATTAGTCTTGGCATGACATAAATCTTGAGGAAAAGTATGAATAGTTCTTATGCTAGGTTCTAAGCGTTAGTATAAACCATTGTCATTGGCGTGAGGCTTAAGTAGGTTTGGAAATTTGTTTCTTGCTAATGTGCTTAATTTTATTCGCTCGAGGACGAGCAAAAGTCTAAGTGTGGGGTGGTGATAAATGGCCAAAAGTGCATGATTTTGAGTGTGTTTTCATCTCGTTTGTCGTGTGAGTTGCGGGAGATTACATGATATTTGAAGTGAATTATACTCATTATGTATATTTTATTTGTAGGAGTGAGCCTGAATGATAATGGAGAAAAAGCTATCAAATTATTGCAAAAAGGAGAAAAATGAAAGGATTGGGATCTCGTCTATTCTCGTGCGTGGCACGAAAACGAACGCGAAAAAGGAGAAAAGTGAAGGCACAAAAACTGCAAAGCGAAGCAAAGGCATGGATCACTTCGCGAAATGGAAGAATTTCAAAAGCTGAATCCGCGTCCATGGGCGCGCGACGCGGATTCCAGCTTTTCCCATCCTAAGTGGGATTGAAAAGTTCCGCCCCTTAGCAACCCTAAGTGATACGACTTTTAAGGGTGACACAACATCTTTGGAGGCAAGAACAAGCAAGGAGCATGATGGAAGATTCGGAAATGGGTTTTTATCTTTCTTTTTCCTTTTTCTATTATTGGTGATGAATTCTTATATTGTAGTTGTGAAAACAATTATGAGTAACTAAACTCTTTATTCTAGGGTTTGATAGAACATCTTGGAGGATGAATGTTTGTTGCGTTTAATATAAGTTTGCCATTGGATCTATACTTGTTCCACTACGTAATTATTGTGGTTGATTGAAGGGCCCTTAATTGACTATGCCTATTTGGTGTGTGTTACTTGGAAAAGGGTAGATATTTAAGTAGTTGTTGAACAACGTCACTCCTAAGGTATATGAGGGATCAATACGGAGGGTTTAAATGTAGGATTAGGAATAACCAAACCTTGGTGCGATCTTAGTGAGCGTTAAACTAGTTCCAGCTAACGTAGTTCGGAAGAATACATCTAGTAAATTGTTGTATTTGCTCGGAAGAGAATTACGACACCTAAAATGCTCATGATCGGTAGAGAGTATCTAGGCAAATTTATAGGAGATGTAGCAGGGAGGATTCCGATAAGAGGGGAAATCATAACCCTAGAACTTTCCAATCTTGTCTAAAACATTTGCTTTGCCAGTAATAAAATTACAGCCTTTTAATTACCTTGATTTTAGTTGGTAAACACTCAACTCATTATTCAATATTTCTGAAAGTTGATTACTTGAATTCTTGTGAATCTAGCAGTTGCGATTAGTAGGTTAATTCCCTGTGGAATTCGACTCCAGACTTGTAAACCAGATTATATTTGCAACGACCGCTTAGTCCTTTTTATAAGGCATAATTGGGCGTGATCAAAAGTACTTTATTGTTAGCTATGTAATAGAATAATTAAGTGCAAGATTGAATAAACGAATTAATATGATAGAATCAAGCAACACAATCAACCGTCAAACTGCAATAGTCAATAACGACCTATAACCCCAGAATAATGAGGTTCTTATCCACTTATGATAAATTTAAAGAATTTCATAAGTGTTGAATAGTTGAACATACTAAGAAAGATGAAGAAAAACATAGAATCATTGCTCCAAGTGTTTCATGCTTATGTTTTGCTCTCAAAGTGGCATTTCCCTTCCAAAATAGGTTTAGACTTCTTTTTATATGAGCTAGGGGTGCATAAGACCGAATAACCTTGTTCCGTGCGAAATAAGAGACTTCTCGTCACCAGCTATCCATTTGGTGCTGAGTTGTGCCCAAAAAAAAATCAAGTCTATAAGTTGCATCCCAGGTAGCACATGCGCTGGCGTGGGCGCTGCTCTGGGTGATTTTTTCACTTTGTTCTCTTTTTGCTTCACTTCGTGCACTTTTGTCCACATGGCATCCGAGTGAGTCCTTCACATAAAAATATCACAAATTAGAATAAAGCATTACATTACACATCCAAATTCCATAAAATACGAAAAAATATGAGGCACATGCATATAAATATACATGCTTTAAGACGAATATCAACACCCCACAATTAAACTCTTATTCGCTCTTGAGCAATGGAACTATCAACTACACCCCGACAACGTACACATCAACTATGGATTAGCATTACAATTTTTCAATCATACACTCGGCCTTTGACTATGGTCGATACTGGCAATCAAGCATGAACATACGAAATTCACATTCTTCCCATTTTAAATACGCCCAAGTACAGGAAATTTAATTCAACCAATTCAAACAACCTACCCATAACCACCCTACCTCAAGAGCTGACTCATTACCACTAAGCACCCCCAACTCGCGCACTCACCCAAAAAGAGAAATTAACAACATTACCCATCCGTCATGAGATCATGTTCCTTCACCAACAAACAGTGGAGTGAATATAGAAATAATCCATACATTCATGTTTAACTTTGAACATAAATTAAGGACATCATACAATTGAACAAAATTCGCTCACTCTCACAAAGAAATTTATGTACTTCTGCGGTCGTACCATAAGGTTGCCAGTAGTGTACATCGCTACTAATCTAAGCTAGCTAAGTCTAGGATCAATTAGGACTTTATGGGTTATAATATAGGCTAAGAGACTGGTAAGATACACTTGGGAATAGTGAATAACCCTCTTAAGCACTTTAATATACGACACTCAAGAATCGAGCACATATTCTTCTCAACCAATTCACTTGCCACAAACCATACACACCATAGCCCTGTTCAATTAAGCAATTCTATATCCCCACTATCATGAATTAGTAAGACTAGGAGGTGTGTGTGTTTTTTTCTTTTTTTTTTTTTGACTATCAACATTATTTGCTTTTTTTCTCTACACACATTCAATACATTACAGTTCATCAGCTAGTGACCTTTTTCATAACTTTAGTGTACTTTATGGGAACTTCCATGGTTCCACTCGAAAGCTACTTCCTAACCTCTACTCTTACTTCTTTTAGTTACTAAGTGTCTTTGGAGGTAAAGGTTCAACAAGCTCAAGTTAAGAACAAAATAGGGATACAACTTATAATGTGGGTGCCAAAGAAAAGGTCTATACGCTCAAAGGGGCTAGCAATGAAAAAATTTTATTTGTAAGTGAAAAGCACATATATGATCAAGAAAAGAACTGCATATGTCATTTCCTAGACTAGCACAACTTAACAAATTCGTTTCAATTAACACACATGGAAAGTTCTAGACTACACAGGATAGCATAGAATATCACAAATCCTCACATACACATTGCACGTGACTCAATAGAGACGGCTATTTTCAACTCTCAAGTCAAACAAGCACATATAGTTGATAAATTTAAAGGAATAATACACTAGGTGACATACAAGTCAAACAACTGAGAACATGTGTCACAAAGTGGGCTATTTATTTTACTAAGGCATCACAATTCAATTCAAATATAATAGAAGCCTAATAGGCCAGCACCAAACATGCCAACAGGTATCTAGACCGACTCAGCTTTCTTCCTATCCTACTCCTAAAAAGATAAAATCAAGATACCCGGTACAAGCTACACCCTTGGAAAATAACCAATGCCCAAAGAAAAACCAAGGGAACTACTAGCTATGCCATCCTAATAAAACAAAAGAAAATATTTTTGGTATTTTTTTTATCGGGCCTTAATTCCTCAAGAAAGCTGTCCAAGAGATCCATCATTGGGAAATGTTCGAGCATTTTTTGATGTTTTTTTTAATTATGATTGTCTACTAACTACGAGTTCTTAAAAAAACTAATGCAAAAAGAAAAAAGTTTTATTCAATTAAACTCAAAAAGTCGTTCCCCCGCCCACACTTATATTATGCACAGTCCCAAATGCATATGAGAATTCAAAACAAAAGTAAGGTGGAGAGAAAAACTCTCGGACCCATTCGGGTCTAACTCTAAACCTTCATCCTCAGAACGCCCACCAACCGAAGCTCTAGGCTCATCATCATTTGCTCCAAGGGGGACCAAAGCCATTGGTCCCGTGGCCTCAGCATCTATATCAGCCTCATCATCCGATACTTTGTTGGTATTTTCATCTTCCGATGGGTGAATGGGACTGCCAGATGCAATCCCCAACATTTCCTTCGAAGCACTAGACAGATCATTGCGCAGCTGCATCCGCTCCTCATCAGTCACTTCCATCCCGGTCATCATCAATTTCAGAAAGCCATAAAGATACCTGTTGAAATTTTTCTCCAACTCATTCCGTCTAGCCAGGCTCAGCTTGGCAGTAGAATCCAGCAAGGAAGTAATATCTATCAGCCCCTTCGGAGCCTCAACCACATCTTTATAACTAGGGTACTCAAGTAACTCAGGAGAAAGCATATACTTTGTCAACAGGTTACCAAAGAAGAACCTCTTTGTCTTCTGCCCAAATCGTGTGCGGTCCATCCCCCCAACATAATCTCACCCACATTGACTGGTCTCCTAGTCATCAGAAAGAAAGATCAAACGCACCTTAACTCGAGTTCAGCCGGTGTTGTGCTCCACAGGCATCAGTCTGGCCTGCACAAAGTTCTGCCGCACCTTAGCATTTCAGTAGAAGTCAATCCAGAGCATCTCATTGTGGGTATCACCCTTTTTCCTCGTCCACTTAGCATTAGAATCTATGCCACATAGAGTCTGACGAATAGCAGTGTAGCTCGGGCACCTTACAAACTTTTGCAACTTCCTCGTGTTTGGGCAATCAACCCCTAAGAACTTGCATAACGACTCCCTATCCAATAGAACTTCCTTCCCTCTGACCCAGGACATAAACCGGTGCTCGCTCCAATTTGCATACAGCTCATTTACCATGCTCAAGTTCGCATATCCAGGGCACTCAATGAATTTGTCCATCTTCATACTCTTCAACCGGACTAGCACATCAGGGAAATTCCTCCCCAATTCCCCATCTCATATACATACCGCCCATACGGCTCAAAGTTGTGGTGCCATTGGACAAAATCCTCACGAGCCAAATCCAATGGAGGTCGTGGTCCTGAAGATGCGCTTCTTTTCCCTTCAACAACTTGCTTCCTTTTGGCTTGCCGAGATGACCCCTCGCCTTGCTTGTGCTTTTAGGAGGGGAAGCAGTGGCAGAGGACTTCCCCGCTCCTTTTCCTTTGATAGCACCGTCACGAGCCATTGCAACCTGTCTCGCCCTATTTTATTGTGAAAACGGGTTTCGACATGTGACAACCCTTTTAAATGAGGTTATAAAAGAGAAGAGTCGCCATCTAACTATTTTGAGGTGCGTTAGGACACCTATTTGGGAATGACTCTGATTTTACTAGTCAGTATCACCAAAGATCAGGTAAGAGTTCAAATTACCTCGAAAAGAACGTGTTAGGTGCTTTTCGAGGTCTATAATTGTGGTTCCCTGCCGAATTTTAGACTATGTGAGATTATTGGGTCAAACTAGGTCGCAGTTTGCTGAGTTGTAATTTAATCATAAGTGGTCAAGTATATACATCAATTAAAAGCAATTAATTAAAATTAATCATGGGGAAAAATATATGAATGGTAAATCATAAAAAAGCCTACTTAATTACATAAAGGGGGGACCTAAATTTTTGAGCCTGATGGATCGACTCCCGTGCAAAGTCTGCTAAGACTTTTATAGCCAAAAGTGCAATGGTTATTCGGGCAATTTGTGTATCATGTCCGCTACCCTCATTACTATTTTGGAGTTGTTACCTAAAGCGCACTAGTTGATTCTAAATCATGTCTTAATAGATCTAACCGTCCCATTCCTATAGTCCATGAGGCGTTGGATACTATCTAAAGGGAAGATCTAGACTCAAATAAAAGGTAAGGTTTCTACTTTAGCTAAGCGTCACATAAGGCAAATAGGTAAAGACTCGGCCATATAACATATAAGGAAACAAATGTCTCGTGTTGGCCTCCAAATTTAAGGTTTAGATTAATTAGTTAAGAGCATGCTAGGTTAATAAAGTGGCGATAGAAATTAGAGTGAAAATAGGTTGAAGCATTTTACCGAAATATGAAATGTTAGGCAAAAAAGTAATAGATACTAAATAAATAATAGCTGATCTAAAACTTCTTTAAAAAATAATAGAGAGGTTCAAGGTACAAAGAAAACATATGCAAGCTTCGTTTCCTGAAAATAGGGTAAAAAGAGAGAATCTCATTTGAATATATGTAAAGTTTGCATCTCTGCTAAATAAAGTATAAAAGATGTTTAGCTTCAAAAAATTAGTTTCTGAAAGCAAGCAAAAATCCCAAATATTAATAGTTAATTATTTGACACATAACAATTAGCATATAAACGAGCAGAAAGTAAAAATTAGCACGCAATGGTAAATAACTCATTTTTCTAGTATCCATTCACTATTATCAGTGCCTTATTACATGCTCAAGTAGATAAAAAATAACATGTCCTAGGAAAATAACTAGACAGCTTCAGAACTTCAGGTTGACCCCTCTTTTAAGCCTTGTCCTTGAGGCGATCCAAATTCTCATCCAAACTAAATTTTGGACTCCTGCAATTCACTTAATACAAATTGCACAAGTGCATAAAGAGCTAAGCACACATCTGGATTGTATGCTCACAGCACGGTTTATAACTTTTATAACATAATTTCCTCACATTGATCCTCCTAATCACATAAGCACAGAAATGTTTGAAACTACTAGATTTAACAAAACTAATTCGGTTACAACCTAAGGACTGTTAAAACTATATCTATGTTAAATTAAATAGGCATAAAATAAGCACAATATGATTTCGTACATTATAGATTACTCAACTCGCTTTTCTTAATAGGGACCATGCTTGTTAATCTTGAAGGCATGGTATCTAGGTGATATTCATGTCTGGGTAGTAAGCATGATTGAACCTAAAATATAGTATCTATGTAATTAAACATAGAAACATGTTCAGGCAGCAAGATCAAACACAAAAGCAAGAAAATATTGTTCATGAATTACTCTACCAGGCATGATGTTTAAGTGATCAGCAAATGAGCATATTCACGAGTCGAAAGCATAGAAGAGCATTAGATGTTGTTCTAATTTTAATGAGGATAAGCATGAAATCTGACAGTGAATTAATCTTTTGAACCTATAATACAGTTCATGAAGTATTGTTTCTATCAGCTAGTAACTAATCCTAAAAGCATAATCTCTATATGGCTTTAACAAGAATAGATATTCAGAATGAGTAACAAGCATGCTTTCTCTAATCAATTTAATAGACGAGAGAATTTTAACATCCATTGAGACTAAGACATGGTTTCTAGTGCGCAAATAGTCAGAAAAACTGCTTGCAAGGTCAATAAAATATACAAGAATTAAGAGACATAGTTATTTTCTAATGGCACATGCTTTTAGTAGAGTGCTGCCCGATAGCACAGCCATGTGCATACAAAATTACACACACACTTAAAGCAAAGTTCTGGAGAATAGCACTAACCTGCGCGCTTTCAAGCAGAATGCTTTTAGAATTCAAGTAAGATATCATGTGTGAGTTAAAACTAGCTATTTTACATACAACTATCACATACGAAATTTAAACGGGTGGTCTATTTGACTAACCAGTATGAGTGCAGAGATAAACCAGTATGACGTGCAAAGTCAATAGGAGTGACTTTTTCCTTCTTTCTTTTTGGTACTTCTTCCAATGCTCTGTCATTCCTCAAAGTTACAATATTTACTTGAGGATTCTTATCTGTACCACTTGAAAGGACCCCTGCAGGTCGAGTATTTTGTTGTGCAACTAAGTACCCAATCTGCCTCTCTATATTTCAAAATCCACTCCTCAATTAATGGTTGTTTGTTCGAAGCTGCTGGCTGTCAATTAACAGCTTTTTTAACATATCAATAGTGCTTTCTTCTAACAGTTGGGGTAGCTTTTGAGCTGATTGTAGTTCCTTTGAGGCCTGTATTCATTTTGAGTGGCCTAGTTTCCACCCATGAGAAATCAGGTGATTCTTCCCTTTGGGATTATAGGTATTCCCATATCGTGTATTCTGTTCATTGGACCTCTACCTTGCTGGCCCACATAATAAATAGATTCGGGATTCACCGGACATTGGTTACTCATATGACCATCTCCATAAATGTCACAACATATGACTATCCTCTTAACTTGCTGCATCTGATACCCTTGACTCATTGCCATCTTAGGCACTTGGTTGGTTAGTTTAGAGATTTCTGCTTGCATGGCTGACACCTCATCCACTTCGAGTGTACATGAGGCTTTTTGTTTTATCATCCTTCTTGATTCACCCTTATCTTGCCAGTTATTATCGTTTGCAATAAAATTGTTCAGCAGAGTATGAATCTCACTGTATGGACTTTGCATGTAACTTGCTCCACAAGTTGAGTCTAGATTTAATTTGGAGGTCTTGTCCAACCCATCCATAAAAGTATGTCCCAACACCTCATCAGTCTGACAATGATGTGGGCGGTCTCTGAGTAGTTTCTTGTATCTTTCCCAAGCTTGACGAAGAATCTCACTATCTCGTTGTTGAAACCCAAGAATCTGGCTCCTTAGGGACTTTGTCCTTTTAGTGGGAAAAAACTTGATTAAGAACTTTCGTACTAGATCATCCAAAGTGTGGATCGAGTTTGCGAGCTCCTTCTGCAGCCATTCCATGGCTTCCTCCAGCAGTGAAAAGGGAAACAACGTTAGTCTGACGTAGTTCTTGGAAACGTTCGGGTAATTATAAGTATCCGTAATTTTCAGAAAGTTCTAAATGTGCCTCTGTGGATCTTCATGAGATAGACCCACATACTGCCCTATGGACTGAATCAACTGCACCATGTACTGTTTGTGCTCAAAGTGACCCGTAATGTCAGGCTTCACAATAGCCTGAGTTATATTAGCAAGATTAGGCCTTCCGGCCTCTATTACTGGTCGCTCTTCATTTTCCCCATCTCGATTGGCTATGGTTGGACTATGATGCCAACTCTATAATTCTTGCTCTTTCTTCTACCTCCCTCCTTAATCTGTGGAAGAGTCTTTCGGGTTCAGGATCAAAAGGCGGAAGGTTGTTCAAATTGTTGCTTCTTATTAGCATTCAAGGTGAACACCTGTAGAGTCAGGATAGCAAAACAAATTAAATGTCGAACAAAAACAAATAAAATCTTATTTAAGATAAGTAGCTAATTTCTAAATCCCCGGCAATAGCGCCAAAAACTTGTTGGGTTTAAACGCACATGCAAATATATGCGGTCGACAACTAATAAAGTGATGAGAAACTTTCGTTCCCACGAGAATTTATGATCAACTATTGTCCAATCTAAATATTTATAAATTTATTGCTCAAGTGAGTGTGAAGAAAATGATAGTAGTTTTTATTAACTAAATTACTACGAAACTAATAGGCAAACAAGAAAATACATCGCAAGTACAGCAAACACATATGTAGAAATAATTCAATGAGATAGGGATATTCCAGAGTTATAGGATTAATGTCTCTCCTATTGCGTTCTTCCGGTTGATGTAATCACTTGATTTATTTAATTTGTTGATTACAAGGGTTTATTATGCTCGCGAAGTTCTTTCGACGCTTCGCTTGCCTACTCAAGCCAACCTAAGACTATATAATTATAGAATCAATATTGACAAGAATGCATGTGTATTTCCTGCACAATAAACCAAGTAAGACAACTAGAATATATCTATCCTAATCGCGAATCTATTCTCCGATGTCCGGATTTAAAAACTTACTCTACTCAATCTTATATACAATCGATAGTTCCCGCTTTCGAGTTCAACTATAAATTCGTAGATAGTACTCTATTGTTAGCTATGCAATAGAATAATTAAGTGCAAGATTGAATAAACAAATTAATATGATAGGATCAAGCAACACAATTAACCGTCAAACTACAATAGTCAATAACGACCAATAACCCTAGAATAATGAGGTTCTTAGCCACTCATGATAAAGTTAAAGAATTTCGTAAGTGTTGAATAGTTGAAAATACTAAGAAAGATGAAGAAAAACTGAGAATCCTTACTCCCAAGTGTTATGTGCTTGTACTTTGCTCTCAAAGTGGCCTCTCCCCCTCGAAAATAGATTTAGACTTCTTTTTTATAGGAGTTGGGGGTGTGTCGAGCCGAAATAACCTTGTCCCGTGTAAAATATAAGACTTCATGTCACCCAGCGTCCAGGGTAGCGCGTCGCGCTAGCCCTGATGAGTTATGCCCAAAAAGATCAAGTCCGTAAGTTGCGCCCAAGGCAGCGCAACGTGCTGGATTGTGCGCTGCTCGGTGACCTTTTCACTTTGTTTTCTTTTTTGCTTCACTTCGTGCACTTTTATCCCACATTACATCCGGGTAACTCCTACACATAAACATACCACAAATTAAAATAAATCATTACATTACTTATCCAAATTCCATAAAATACGAGTAAAATGTGAGACAACATACATATAAATATACATACTTTAGACCGAATATCAAATATATATTGACACAAATTTCATAATTACTGTCACGAGGGTATTGATTGTAATGTTACTTCACATTCAATGACATAAAATCCTGAATCCGTGTCAAATTACTTATACAAATATTTTGCCGCTAAACCCCAGGTTTCAGATTTTTAAGTTTTTGGAAAGAAAGAGCATCACGTTCGCCTAACCTTTTTGACACTTACAGACGATGGTATGTACTTCTACATTTTTAATTAAAGGTCTTATATTTGAGTATTGGGTAGAAAGTCGTCTTTACTAGGGAGTGCTTTATCTCAAATGCAAGACTTTTCGACACGAATTTATATTTAGTCGGACCCAATACAAATACCGAACGATAAATCCAACTTTCTCTTTCAGTATTTGCACTTTCTGCTGTTTCCAGTTTCTTCTTATATTGAAAAGGTTATGATTCTAATTTAAGGCCCCCTTTTCATCCTCTGTCTGCTCTATCTGTTTTAGCAATTTCCTTCGACATGCGTTGAGAGTTAGCGCAAGAACAAAAAACCAACATATATTCGTAGTAGTAGGATTTAACTTATAGTTTTAACTTTATACCTATTTATCCGGTTTATGTTTCAATAAACTTATAATTATTTTTCGCTTCAATTGTCAATAATTATATATTTAGTTACTTATAATTATCTTTAACATGATCTAATTTGGTTAAAATTATTTGTTATTATTGGGCTCAACCACCTCGCAGATACTCTCTTAATATGGTGTAATATTATTCGATTTGGGTGAAGCATGCACGATTTTTCTCAAGGGCTCACACCATTAAAAGATCTTAATCTTTTTCAGCTACTAACGTGGGACTTTGTTCTCACACCCAACAATCTCTACCTCAAACTAATTTTCACGTGGCTCATTACCACGATTCACAGGTCTCCCTCTCGAACCAGGTTCCACAGGCCCATTACCACGATCCACAATTAATTTTTGAGATTTATTGTGTGTCACGCACATCATCAGAGTATTTATGGCAACTGAAGTCCGCAATTAGCTTCTTCTTATGTGCGCATCTCTATGCTCGTATAGGTAAGCAAACCGAGCCCTGCACAATCACTCTGCTATTGTCATACTCGTCCTCTCGAACTTGGGCTCTAAGTTGTTGGGCTCAACCAGCCCGTATATATTCTTAATATGGTGTGATATTATCTGTTTCGGACCCAGCCGACTCCAATTTATTCAGTACCAATATGGGACTTTGTTCCCACGTCCAACAGTTACACTATTAATTAGGATCTAAAAGTTACACTCTTCTAATTATATATAATCTTCTTTTTAATTTGCGTTTGTGCACGTTAAAGTTAGGAGTTGTTTGGTTTAGTTTATATTACATAATAAATTAAAATGCATTACATCAAAGAAAATATTCAACATGAAATATTTATTACGTTATACAATTATTTATGCATTATTAATTCTTACATTAATCCTTGAATTACTAATAGCTCTCTAAACAAAATGATCGTTTACTGCATCACCCATTTTAGTGCTACCTGCGATACCCAACTAACAAAAGGAGAAATACAAACACTTCAGCTACTTACGCCAACTATATTACCACAAGTCCGAATCTTTTTCTATATATTCTTTATTTATTCGTGCCTTTTCGAAATGAATTCATCAGTGGAAGATACTCGGGTCCGAGTTATTCACCACGCGTACAGATTGAAGAAAGCAGAAGTGGAGATGCCATTACTGCGTAAAGTTAGTTGGAGACATAATATATAAATATTAATCAATATCATAAGTGCTCTGTTTGGAATAAATACTATGATAATAAAGTAAAAATTGATTAAAAACCGGTTATCGCATGCAAATCTATATATATCAACCTCAATAGCTAGTAATCACTATGTAATTACTATGCATATCAGGGGCAGATCCACAGCAACGATATCGGACTCATCTGAATTCAATACTTTTGATACAGAGCATAGATTTATATAAAAATCTACTAAAATTGCATCAAATAGTAGACATGAACATATAACTGTAACGACTCGATCGATCGTTTTAGACTTTAGCATTCCGTTCAATGAATTGAGGTCTTGGGTGACAAAATAAATTTTGTAGCTGAGTATAGATGTTTCTTTCCTCCCCACATGCGTAGAAATAGATAAACAGGAATTAATTCTAACTCCCACATGATAAAAAAAGTAAAAGGTTGGCTTCATATTGTGTGCCATGACTTGCGTGCATAGTCGGATTCGATTTTCTGATGTTTCGGGATTTATTTGGATCAATGATCCTCATTTTAGAAGCTTAAGTTGAAAATGTTGACCGAAGTTTGAATTTTGTGAATTTGATTTCGGATTGGAAATTTCATCGTTCCGTTAGGTTCGGATGGTGATTTTGAACTGGACGTATGCCCGCATTGCATTTAGATGTTTCTAGAAGGTTTTGGCACTATTTGGCGAAAGTTGGCAATTTGAAAGTTTGGAAAGTCATAGGTTAGACCAGGAGTTGGCTTTGGAGTTATCAGGCTCGGATTATTTTTTTTCGGAAGTTGGAATGTATTCATTGTACCATTTAAAACTTGTGCGCAAAATTTGAGGTGATTCCGAGTTGTTTAGAGCTGTTCGGCGTAAGTTTGGAATCTGAAAATTTGAAATAGTTTATTAAGATTGAATTAAGGTGCAATTCATGGTTTTGATGTTATGTTATAGGCTTTGAGGTCTCAAACAGGTCCGTGTTATATCTTGGGACTTGTTGGTATGATTTGACTGGTACCTAAGGGGCTTGGGTGTTTTTAGATCATTGGTTGAGTGACTAGTTAAGTCAAGAAATTTGGAGTTTGACTATGGTCAATATCAGGTCAAGACCATCTCTTTTCAATGTTTTGAGTGCAAGAGTAGATGCGTAGCGTATTTTATGATTGAAATGCATATATGGTTTGTATTCGGGAGGTTCCAGATGAGTTTCGGGGTGATTTTGGATCATTTCGATGAAGTTTGGGATTGCTGGTGCTAGTAATTCGCAATTGCGAACTTTTTGTTGCACTTGCGAACAACTGCATTTGCGAACTTTTTGTCGCAATTGCATGATCACAATTGCGAACCTGTGTTCGCAATTGCAAACATCTGCAATTGCAAACTTTTGGTTGCAAATGCGAGATCTGCAGCTGGGTTAAGAGTTGGAATTTTGGGATTTTAGCTCATTCTTTCATATTTTGAACCCTATACTCGGTAAGAGGCAATTTGGAGAGGGGAGTTTCTTCTACAATTATTAGGTAAGTGATTTTGATTATTTTTCAACTATTTTACATGATTATATATAAGATTTAATATCAAAATTTTGAGAATCAAATGGGAATATTAGGAAACATTGTTTATGTTTTGAAAAATAAAAATTTGGGATTTGAGAGTCAAATTGGACTCGAATTTTGAAACAAAATACATATATAGACTTGTGGGGTTATGGATAGCCATAATCTACCCTTGGACCCAGGTTCTGACCGGGCGGACTAAGAGTTCCTATGGACCAGGAGGATCTATTGATCCCTATTTTGGAGGCAAGGCGCGTCATGGTTGAGGCTCAATGGGTCAGCCAGTTCAATTTTCACTTCAAGCTTCACGTGGTATTTCAGATATCCATGGGTGCCAGAGTACCCGTACCGGACAACTTCCACAGCCACGTCAGGGGAGAGGCTGTTTTGAGTGTGGGGATACTAGCCACATGGTAAGAGATTGTCCTAAATTCCAAACGGATGTGTCACATCAGAGTATTCAGGCTATGAGTTCCGCTCCAGTTGCTAATATGCCTGCACCGCCAACTAGGAGTGGAGGTCAGACGGGTAGAGTTCATCTTAGATGGAGAGGCCAGGCCCATTGTTATGCTTTTTCTAGTTGGATTGAAGCTGATACATTGGATGATGTCATTACAGGTATGGTTTCAGTTGATTATAGAGATGCATTAGTATTATTTCGATTTGGTTCCATTTATCGATAAAATTCATCCTACCTTACTTCAAATATGTTGTGATTCTTGTACTCTGTTCATGTGTTCACACTAGTTGGGGGGTTCTATTATTATAACTCGGGTCTATCATTCTGATTTGGTCGCTATTATGGGTCATGAGGCTTGGGTGGACTTTCTGTTAGTTAATACGGTAGGTTTTGAAGCGATTTCAGGACGTTTTGGTCCGACTTGAGGTTTGGGTGCTCTACAGGTGTGGGAAGTTCATTATGCGTTGTTATTTTGGTTCTACGGATTGAGTTAGTAGAGTGTTATAGTTGTTGAGATATTTATCTTACTTGTGATTCCGAGTGAAGGATGGGGATCTGGTATTCTTGGTGAATATGTGTGTTTATACCGGGCTATATGCCGCGGTGAGGTCATATCAAGGTAAGATTTGTTGTGGTTGTTGCATGTGTCTTGCTTCTTCCCTATGGATTGGATCCGCAGTATGGTATCGGTGGGGAGATGTGCCTGTTTGGCTTGTTTGACAGTCCTCTCATGTGTTCCTCTTTTCATATTCAATCGTATTTGAGTTATGCTTATTGGGTTTGGATTGCAATGTGCCCAGGTAGCATTCGATGTGGCTTGTTTATCGGGTGAGTAGTTATGAGTTTCGCATGTTTCATGCATCATTGTCAGTGTTGTAAAGGTTTGGAACAAAGTTCTAGTCGACAGGTACCGGGTTTGGTAATGGGCAGCTATTGTGGTCAAAGTTATTGCTATCGGCATATGGGCGATGTGTTATGTCATGTAGTTGTCTCTTGTGGATGTATGCATGAGCTGTTATAGCTATTTGAGGATCATACAATGTGTTTCTGTGAGAATAGGGTCCTTGATAGGTGTTGAGATTTGGTTCTAAGGCTTATCGGCATGAGTGGAAGGAATAATCCTCTGTTGATGATGTTGTCGAGCTTATGTGGATCATATGACGTAGGATCACTTGTGGGCATGTGTATGGTGAGTTTATATTGTGGTTTGATGGCTTGGGAAAGACTTTTGGCACGTTTGAGGACAAACATTTGTTTAAGAGAGGGAGAAAGTAACGAACTGACAGGTCGTATTGGGCTTTAGCGGTTTGTTCAGTGGTTCGAGGTCTTGGGTGGCTTCATATTGTGTGTCATGACTTGCGTGCATGGCCGGATTCGAATTTTTTATGGTTCCGTTAGGTCCGGATGGTGATTTTGGTCTTTGATGTATGGCCAAATTTGCATTTAGATGTTTCGAGAAGGTTTTGGTTGGCGAAAGTTGGAAATTTGAAGGTCTGGAAAGTACATAGGTTTGATCGAGAGTTGACTTAAGAGTTATCAATCTAGGATTATTATTTCGGAAGCTACAATATGTTCGCTATGTCATTTGAAACTTGTATGCAAAATTTGAGGTGATTCTGAGTTGTTTAGAGGTATTTGGCGTATGTTTGGAATTTGAAATTTGAAAATAGCTCATTAAGATTGAATTGAGGTGCGATTCGTGATTTTGATGTTATGTTGTGGGATTTGAGGTCTCGAGTAGGACAGTGTTATGTTTTGGGACTTGTTGGTATGATTGGATGGGGTCCCGAGGGGCTTGGGTGTGTTCTAGATTATTGGTTGAGAGACTAGTTAAGTTAAGAAATTTGGAGTTTGGCCATGGTCAATATCTAGTTAGGATGATCTCTTTTCAATGTTTTGAGTGCACGAGCAGGTCCGTAACGTGTTTTAAATGCTTATATGATTTTTGTCCGGGAGGTTCAGGATGAGTTTCAAGGTGGTTTCAAATCATTTCGATGATGATTGGGATTGTTGGTGCTGGTACTTCGCAATTGCAATCTTTTTGTTGCAATTGCGAACTACCGCATTTGCGAACTTCTAGTCGCAATTGCGAACATGTGGTTGCAATTGCAAACTTCTGATCGCAAGTGCGACATTTGTTGCTGGGTTAAGAGTTGGAATTTCGGGATTTTAGCTCATTATTTCATATTTTGAACCCTATACTCGGTAGGAGGCGATATAGAGAGAGATTTTCATCTAGAACTATTGGGTAATTTTTATCATTTTGCAACTATTTTACATGATTATATGTGAGATTTAACATCAAAAGTTTGAGAATCAAATGGGAATTTTGAGAAACTTTGTCTATGTTTTGAAAAATAAAAATTTGGGATTTGAGAGTCGAATTGGACTCGAAACAAAATTCATATATAGACTCGAAGGGTTATGAGAAGTCAGAATCTACCTTTGGACTCGAATTGTGACCGCGTGGGCCCGTTGTTGACTTTTGAGTAATTGTGCAAAGATCATAGCTTTATTTATTGAAATTGATTTCTCTTTCTTTATATGATGTTATTAAGCCGATTTTGGTTAGATTTGTGTCGAGCGGAGGTGAATTGTAAAGGAAAAGCTATTTTTAAGTATTGATTGAGGGTTTTTGACGTAAGCATCTTGCCTAACCTTGTGTTGGGAACTAGCCCGTAGGAATTGGTTTGTTTGCACTATTTGAACTACGTGAATGGCGTGTATCGAGGTGACGAGAGTGTACACATCCTTATATGTGAAAATTTGATCGGTTTAGACTTTTAGGTTTCCTATGCATACTAAATTGAAGTTGCTCTATCATGTGATGTCCTCCATTGTTAAATTCACTCTTATATGCCTTATTTGAAGTTGTTGGTTCATGTTCTATCTTTTATTGCCAAATATAATCATACATGCTTTAATTTTAATTGTTTCCTCGTTATTGTCATGTTATCTCTTTCATAGTTGATTTATTCTTGTTTGAAGTTAGTTATTACATGTTATCCCTTCCATAGTTGATTATTCATATTTGAAGTCGATGTTACATGTTGTCTCTCTTATTGTTAAACTACTCTTACTTGAAGACATTATTACTTGTTATGTCTTTCATTGTTGAGCTCATTCTTCCGTATCCTCGTATTGTTGTAATTCTTGTGTTGAGTTACATTTCATACCATCATATTATTGTTGTTCTTGTTGTACTTGGTGTTGTTGAGCCATAGGCTACGTGTGGTTGTGGTAGTTGGAATTGTTGTTATAGAAAGTTGTGGTATATGATTACATATGGTACGAGTTGTTACACTGTGTTGTTATGTTTTTGGCACATGAAGTATTATTGAGAGGATTGTCGGGTTGTTGGCACGCGAGTTATCCGTGCTATTGTTATTATTGATATTTACACATGCGGCGTGACAAGGCGGCTGTATATGTTGTGTTTGTGCATATGGAGAAACAAGGTGGGATCATTATTATACGCGTTTGGTGAGACAAGGCGGGCATTTACTTTATTTTTGCGCGCGCAGCGAAACAAGGGGGCTATGTCGAGGATGATTTGTGATGGCCTGGGGGCATTGTCAATTATTATATTTCTGTGGTAGTGTGGCTATCTTGTGTGAGTCATGCATATTACAGATTTTTGTTGTGTTGTTTACAATGTGCTACATTGTGTCTCTGATTTTACCTGTTGAGTTGAGCTGTGATAGTAGACATGCACAAGCATAGACTGTAGCATGTCACCTATATCAGTCCAGGAGTATGAATCTTAATGTTTATTGATCATGTACATGTATTCTTGTATACCTGCCTTCTGTGCATGGTTTGGACTGTTAGCATATGAATTATCCGTGCAGATATGAGGTATTATTACTATTGATACGTGAGTTATCCGTGCACATCTGAGGTACCATTGGTATTGGCACGTGAGTTGATCGTGCAGCACGTGAGTTGTCCGTGCGGTTGTTATAGTAATGTGTGCACGAGATGCCAAGTGATTATGATTCGTGACTCAGTATCCATGATTGTGATTATGAGGTCTGGTACCTTAGGGAGATTCTTGTGTAAACCTGGTGTAACAACAATTGATTATTTGATTGTTACTTATTTTTTCTTACTTGGTTTCACTAGAACTCTAACTGTGTTCTGATTACTTAACGACATTTTTATCGGTTTACTCCTTGATGCTATTTGTTGCTTCTACTTTCCATCTGCTACTGTTATATTGTTAATTATTTTCATGTTTAGTTTTATATTGATATTTGTTCCTCTGTTAGTTTTATATTAATACTTGTATAGGTTATTATGTCTAGTAGGTCTCTTGGCTATACCTCGTCACTACTCCACCGAGATTAGTCTTGATACTTATTGGGTACCGCTGTGGTGTACTCATGCTACGCTTGCTGCACATTTTTGTGCAGATCCAAGTACCTCTGAGCGCGTTGGTCATTAGTTAGCTGATTGTGAGTTGCGACGGAGACTTCAAGGTATACCTGCCATTGCGTTTGCAGGCCTCAGAGTCACCTTCTGGAGTTCTACATTATTACTGTTTACTTCTATTCCAAACAGTGATATATTTGATATTCTTAGTTATTCTTAGAAAGGCTTTATTACTTGTACTACCGGTTTTGGATATTGTACATCTATTGATGATCGTTGGATTTGTATAGCAATTACTGGTTCATGTTAAATTATTGATTCATTTAATCTGTTAATAACTCTCTATGTGTTAGGCTTACCTTGTTCTAGGGACTAGGCGCCATCACGACTCCTGCGGAGGGATTTTGGGTCGTGAAAATAACTTTAAAAGTTTAATGAGTTCAATGCTAAAAACCTTAAAGGTTTAGCCCACATAATATAAATCTTAGATTCGGCTTTGATGTATATGACATACAGGTTGCATCATTTAGACCAAACAAATATTCCTATCTAGCCATCCTTTCCTTTTGCTTTATGGATCTGGTGAAAAATTATTCGCCATTAAAGTTAAGCCTTTCATAGTTTGATATGTGAATCGTTGAGCCGAGCATGAAATTATGTTTTGATGAATAACAAATTGTGATAAGAACCAGGTTTCAAAGTCTGGTCTAGCATGTCGCAAGGCTGCTGTGAAGATGTGACAGAGTGAGTGTGTTGAACGTCAAAAGAGTCAGGTTCAGATCAGGCTAGCTAAAGTCACCAAGTCAGACGTGGAAGATCAGCAGTCCCGTGCGAGCAGGGATTCCTAGAAGATCCTGTCCATGTCCAAAAAGGAATACACGTTTGGATGACTTCTTGTAATAAAAGGAATGTGTATATATGGAAAATACTCGTTGGAAGCAAGAAGGATGCAAGTTGGAGTTAAATAGGGAAACCTAGACTCAGCAAGAAAGGATTTTCTTAACTGAAATATTTTAGGTTTTGGAGCATTGATTGAAGAAGAATTTCGGCCAACCGTGCACCTATAAAAGAAGACTTTTTGCCACAGTTCAAGACTACGACTATTGAGAGAAATTGTGAGAATACTTCTAACAATAGCTAGAGAAGCAATAAGGTACTTTCAAAGATCCAACTAAATTAACTACAGAACATATTTTTAAAGATGTAGCTGCTCGAGTTCTTTAGTTGATAGCTTGAGTCATTTTGTTCTGATTTCTAACCTATTTGATTTCATAGAAGTTTTGTAATAGGTTATTATTGAGATGTAGCTTTGCTTTCTAAGCTACGGTTAATTGAGTTGATTGTAGGGGTTAGGGTACTAGAGTTAGTTCCCTTGGTTATTGAGTTGCAACTTAAAAATTGTTGTCAGAAGTTAGTGAAGATTTGAGAAAAATCCTACTGGGTAGGTCGTGGTTTTTACTCCCTTGAGCAAGGAGGTTTTTCACGTAAAAATCTCTGTGATAGTTACTCTTGCGCAAATATTCTTATTTGAATGTGCTGAACTAGTTCAAAAAATCAGGTTCTTTGAAAACACGAAAATGAGGCAAGACACAATTCAACTCCTCTTCTTGTTTCTAAGTATAGTCTAAATTAACAATTGGTATCAAAGCAAGTTATTTCATAATAGGCTAACACCTTGAAAAGATCTACAATAACTGCACCACTAGATGCTCAAGAAGGATAATCAGTCGTTAGGCCACCGCTATTCAATGAAAAATACAATGGATGGTGGAAGAAAAATATGCGTGATTTCCCGAAAGGAGAAGAACTAGAACTCTGGGACATTGTTGAAAAGGGACAAAAAATCTCAATGATATTTAATGACTAGGGTGGCCTCACTGGACCAAAGCCAATAGAAAACTACTCCAAGGAAGATGTCACAGGAGAGAATGCTTTTACCAAAGCTAAGAAGATTCTAAGTTGTGGAATTGACCCTAATGAATAAAACAAAATATCTGCCTGTAGAGATGCAAAAGCTATATGGGATGTCGTGCAGTGTGCTCATGAAGGTACCTCTCAAGTGAAGTAGTCAAAGATTGACATACTAACTAGGCAATATTAATTGTTCAAGATGAAAGAGGGGGAAACTATCGTGAAGATGCATACCTGGCTCACTTCAATTATCAACGAACTAATATCTATTGGAGAAATGATTTTCCGCAAAAAAATTATGAGTAAAATTCTGAGCATACTGCCTTCTGCATGGGATAGCAAAGTAAATGCAATTATTAAAGCAAGGAATGCAAATATTATTGATAATCTGATTAGATATCTGGAAACCTTTGAGCTAAAGCACAATCAGGATCATAGATCAACAAGCTGCTGAACCTCGCAAGACAAAGAACATAGTGCTTAAGACAACCCACAAACAGGGTGCTGAAGAAGATGATATGGCATTGCTGACTTGACATTTTTATAGAGCTTGAAGAAGTGTAGCTCATCAAAATACAAGACTGTGGAGAAGACCAATAATAACAGTGTTGATGGCTGCTACAAGTGTTGAAAGAAAGACCACTTCATCAAATACTGTCCCCTGTGGGAACTAGAGTGGAAAAAGAACGATTTCGATAAAGGAAAGCAACTGAAGAAGGACCGGGAAACTGGATGCAGGATGAATAACAAGGCAACAACAACAACAACATACCCAATATTATCCCACATCGTGGAGTCTAGGGAGGGAAATGTGTAAGCAGACCTTACCCCTACCTTGTGATGATAGAGAGGTTGTATCCAATAGACCCTCGGCTCAGGAAAGTATAAGCACCACATCAATGAAAATATAGACAATAAGGGACAATACCAAAAAGCCATATAAAAGCAGAATAAAAACAACAAGACAGTAAGGTGATCAATAATGAAAGAAAACAATGATTACTTATAAAACCCAACTACCAATAGAAAGCGAGACTGTGTGCCAATATTACTGTTATGAACACTCTAGACTACCTACTCTACTACCCTAATCCTCCACCTCCATACCTTCCTATCAAGGGTCATGTCCTTGGTCAGCTGAAGTTGTTCCATGTCTTGCCTAATCACCTCTCCCCACTCTTCTTTGGCCTACCTCTCGTAGGCTCTCCAATGTCAACCTCTCGCACCTCCTCACCAGGGCATCAGTGCTCCTCCTCCTAACATGAACAAAACACCTAAGCCGCGCTTCCTGCATCTTGTCCTCAATAGGGGCCACACCCACCTTGCCATGAATAACCTCATTTGTAATCCTATCTAACCTGGTGTGCCCATACATCCATCTCAACATCCTCATCTCTTCTACCTTCATCTTCTGGACACGGGTGATCTTGACTGTCCAACACTCAGCCCCGTACAACATCGTTGGTTTGACTACCACTCTGTAGAACTTACCTTAAGTTTTGGTTCTTGTCACACAAAACACCGGAAGTGAGTCACTAATTCATCCATCTCGCCTCAATACGATGTGTGACATCTTCATCAGTCTCCCTATCCTCCTGAATAATAGACCCAAGGTACTTAAATCTCCCTCTCCTAAGGATGACCTACGAGTCCAGCTTCACCTCCCCTTCCCCTCCTTGAGTCTTGCCACTGAACTTATACTCCAAATATTCTGTCTTGGTCCTGCTCAACTTGAAACCTTTAGATTCTAGCTGCCTCCATATCTCTAATTGTGCGTTCACACCGCATCACGTCTCGTCAGTCAATGCAATATCATCTGCAAATATCATACACCACAACACCTCCCCTTGGATGTGGCGCGTTAGTACGTCCATCACCAGAGCAAACAAAAAAGGCTGAGTGCCGACCACTGATGCAACCCCATCATAACCGGAAAATGGTCCGAGTCCCCACCCACCGTCCTCACTCCATCATACATGTCCTTAAGCAGCCTAACATAGGCAACAGGTAACACCTCTAGCCTCCAAAGATCTCCAGAAAACCTCCCTCGAAACTTTATCGTACACCTTTTTTAAGTCGAACGCCCCGGCATAAACTCAAACTGGTTCTCGAAAATAGACACACTCCTCCTAACCCTTAGCTCGACCACTCTCTCCCAGACACCCATAGTATGGATAAGCAGTTTAATATCCTGATAGTTATTGCAATTTTGGATATCACCCTTGTTCTTGTATACAGAAACCATCATGCTCCACCTTCACTCTTCGGTCATGTTCTTCGTCATAAAAAAGACATTAAATAACCTAGTGAGCCACTCCAAGCCTGCTTGCCCATACTCTTCCTAAACTCCACCGGGATTTCATCCGGCCCAGTCGTTTTGCCTCTGCTCATCTTATGCATAGCCCCTTCAATTTCATCAACTCTAATTCTCCTATAATACCCAAAATCACAACGACTCCCGGAGAGTTCCAAATCACTTAGTACAATGCTCCTGTCCCCCTTCGCATTCAAGAGACTATGAAAGTAGGTCTGCCATCTCCGACGAATAAGCCCTTCATCCAACAAAACTCTACCTTCTTCGTCCTTGATGCACTTCACTTGGTCCAAGTCCCCCGCCTTCCTTTCTGGCGTCTTGGCTAACCTGAACAACCTCTTATCCCCACCTCGGCCCTCGAGTTCCTCAAACAAATGACTAAAAGCTGCAGTCTTGGCTGTTGTAACTGCTAGCTTTGCCTTTTTCTTAGCCAACTTAAAATGCTCCCTATTCCCCCTCTTCTCCTCCTAGTCTACACTTTCTACTAGCTTCAGATACGCTGCTTTATTGGTTTCCACTTTTCCTAGATCCTCTGCATTCCACCACCAGTCTCCCTTGTGACCACCAGAGTAACCCTTTGAGACACCCAATAGCTCTCTCTCGGCTTCCCTAATGCACTGCACAGTCGTAACCCACATAGCGTTTGCGTCCCCACTACTCCTCCAAGCCCCCATAGTCACCAGCTTGACCCCAACTTCTGTACTTTAGCTTCTGTCAAGGCTCCCCACTTTATCCTATGTTGGCTATACATCGCGCTCTTCCTAGTGATCTCAAGGTCCATGACAAAGAGCCTATGAAGGGTCGAGAGGTTCTCACTCTAGATGACCTTGCAATCCATGCAAAGACCTCTATCGGACTTCCTGCAGAGTAAATAATCAATCTGAGTCTCGGCCACCAAACTCCGGAAGATGACCAAGTTCTCCCTCTTCTTCGGGAAACTCGAGTTTGCTATCACCAATTCAAATGCTTTAGCAAAGTCCAGCAGAGATATTCCTCCTCCGTTTCTATCTCTAAAATCAAAGCCACCATGCACATCATCACATCCCCAGACATCGCTCCAATGTGGCCGTTGAAATCTCCTCCTATGGAAAGCTTCTCGGTATGCAGGATACCCCGTACCATCTCATCCAAATCCTCCCTGAAACGCCTCTTGACTTCCTCATCCAAGCCTGCTTGGGGTGCGTATGCACTGATTAGGTTCAAAGTAAAACCTCCAACAACTAGCTTAATAGTCATCAGCCTGTCATTCACCCTCCTAACCTCCATCATTGGTTCACGAAGGTCCTTATCAACCAAGATACCTACCCCGTTCGTGCCCCCAACCTCCCAGAATACCAAAGTTTGAAACTGCCAATATCTCGTGCTTTATCTCCTAATCCACCTAGTCTCCTGTACACATGCTATATTAATCTTCCTTTTCTATAGAATCTTCGCTAACTCTATAGATTTTCCAGTCAAACTTCCTATGTTCCAAGACCCCACTCTCAACCTAGTAGCTCCCTTAGCCCTCCTACCCCCTTACCCCTCCCCCGCGCTGACACCCCCAAGGACAAGACGTTACCCTACCATCGTTCACCAAAGCCACTATAATCTAGGAGTCTAAAGATCACAAAGAAAATGAGCAAAACTAGAACAGAACTACTAGGAGATATTTGAAATAAAGATGTAAACAAGTAGGCAAAGCTATCATTAATGCAATTAATTTGATAATGCTAGGTCAAATGCTAACTAAAGATTCAAGAACAAAATAGGCAAGGAAGGAGATACAATTACGCTAAAATATTAAACTATTGAAATATCAAGACAAGAGAGGAACAATAGAAATTGGATTACAGCCCTTGAAGTTAACGGAAATCTGGCCGTGATGGATAGCGACGAACTGGAGCAATACTCTATGATTTTCTCGTTCAAATAGGAAGAAGAAACTTTGAATAATTTTGTGCTTTCTCTGGAATTTAAAATTTTGAAAAATGCCAAGGCTGTGATGCGGTCTTCCTCAACTGATGAGTTTGGTGACAATGATGATAGAAGTGAAGACGAGTCAGTCATTAATGGCTAAAGAGATAGTGCATCAAAATCAGAAGATATCTTGGCATTGATGGAAAATTCGTACTCCGACGCTGATGAGGAAAAAGAACTTGAGGTAAGCTTTCAAGACATCAAGGACAAAATTCACACCAATTCTAAAAATAAACTAATTTTTATGTCAATTATTTTAATTGATGCATATCAGAAAATCTCTGATGAAAGGAGCAATTAATGACTGAATGTGCATCTCTTAGACTTAAACACAAAGATCTAGAAATTAGTAGAGAAAATTTTGAGGTCTTTGTAGTAGATCTCAAGGACCAATTCTTGTGTTAGAAGATGAAAATCCTGCCTTAGAAACTGAGAATAATAGACTATTGAATGCACCAAAAGGTAAGGAGCGCGTCAACGACATTCAGGAAAGACTAGAAAGTGAACTGATGGAGGCCAATAACAAACTTCTACCTGAAACTAAGAAGGTTAGGATACTTCAAAAAAACCTCGATAACGCCAAGTTTGAAATAGAAAAGAACTTGAAGTGGACATGGTCTTCCTAGATAATGTTCAAGATGTATGAAAACTACACTAACAATAAAAAGGGTATAGGACATACTAAGGCTAAAACTCCATATAACCCACATAGTAAGTATGTAGACATTCCTGATAATCGCCTCTACACTCACTATGAAAATAATGGACACTTCAAGGAAACATGCCCATCTAAAATCAGAGCAGGCCTAAAAAATGTTGCATATCCTGAGAAAAGGAAATCAGTGAAACCTGGTCCTTCAGAGAAGGTTAATAAACTGCCAGAATGGACTAAAAAGAATGTTATTCATCCTTTTAATAAAAGAAAAGGACCCAAGCTAGTCTGGATTCTTAAAACTAACCCATGAATGTTTTTGCAGGCTGAAGTGAGAGGGAGAAAGAATTAATGGTATGTTGACAGTGCTTGGTCCCGCCACATGACTGGAAACAGAAACAATTTTCTCTCACTAAGAGCCTATCAAGGAGGGAGTGTGGGCTTTGAAAATGGCAAAAAGGGAAACATAATCGGCATAGTTAAGATTGATAAGTCCCACTCTCACGCTATAGATAATATGTGTTATGTCAAAGGATTGAAGCACAGACAAAGGGAACCTGGTTCTTTTTACTTCTAAAAGATGTTTGGTGTCCAATGCAAACTCAGAAAACCTGGTTCTCAAAGGAAAAAGGTATAAAAATGTTTACAAATCTGATATCATGTCTACACCTGTAAATGAACTTTCATGTCTTAGTGCACTAGATATTGATTTCTTTTTGCAGCATAAAGGACTAGGTCGTGTTAGCTTCTCTATGTTGAACAAGCTAATGACCAATGACCTGGTCCTTAGGCTGCCCAAGTCGAAACTCAAGGAAGATAAAGTTTGTGATGCATGTGTAAAAGGTAAGCAAGTCAGATCCACATTCAAATTTATAAAGGTAGTAAGTACCTCTCGACCATTGGAACTACTTCACATGGACTTATGTTGACCAATGAGGGTTCAGAGTAGAGGAGGTATGAGGTATATGTTTGTAATTGTTGATGATTATTCTAGATTTACATGGACTATATTTCTTGCAACTAAAGATGAAACCTTTGATATGTTTGTTACGTTTTTGAAGAAACTGCAAAGCAAGATGAATAATCATGTAGCTGGCATCATATCTGACCATGGAACTAAGCTTGAAAATGCTAACTTCCTTGAATTATGCACTGGAAATTGTATTGAACCTAATTTCTCTGCTCCTAGAACCCCACAGCAAAATGGTATTGTTGAAAGAAAAAATAAGACTCTAGAAGACATGGCCAGAACCATGATAATCAGTAGTGGTCTTCCTTAGACCTTTGGGCTGAAGTTATAACACTGCATGCGACGTTATAATTAGATGCATGATTAACCCAATAATTGAGAAGACCCCCTATGAGTTACTGAAAGGCAGAAATCAAATGTAACCCATCTAAGATCCTTTGGAAACAAGTGTTTTGAAGACAACAATGGAAAAGGCTATGGGAATGTTTGATGCTAAAAGTGATGAGGGTGTCTTTCTAGGTTAATCACCACAAAGTAAAGCCTATAAGGTTTATAATAAAAGAACAAAGTGTGTTGAAGAAAACATTAATGTAATTTTTGGTGAATCTAACTTATTGGCTGAGAAAGGTACACAGGTTGCTGATGATGGTGAGTTTGGCCCAGCTGAAAATCATGAAGAGAAAATAAACCATGAAGTTCCAGAAGAAGCTGCAAACAGGAACAAGAACTAGGTCCTTCGGAAACGGTTCAGGAGGTATCACGGACAGGGAGAACAACCTGAAAAAATAAAGATGAAAATACAACACCTGCTGAACATGAAGGAAATATTGAGATTCAAAGATCTCATGCCAGGGGATGTAAACATCAAAGCTCCCACCCACTGACAAATTTTCTTACTCCAGTTGACTCCGGAATGGTGACAAGATCAAAATTCAGGAACATGATTGCCTTTCTTAGCTTACATATCCATTGTGGAGCCTAAGAACATCAAAGAAGCCCTTAGAGATGCAGACTGGACAATGGCTATGCAGGAAGAGGTAAACTAATTTAAAAGAGATAAAGTCAGGCACCTAGTTCCCAGCCCAAAAGACGGAACAATTATTGGAACCAGGTGGGTGTTCAAGAACAAGCTGGATGATCAACGACATATTACTAGAAATAAAGCTAGACCAGTTGTACAGGGCTATAATCAAGAAGAAGGAATTGAGATGGAAGCAATTAGAATGCTCATTGCTTTGCCTCGTACAAAGGTTTTATGCTATATCAAATGAATGTGAACAGTGCCTTCCTAAATGGGTACTTGAAGGAAGAAGTGTTTGTCCGACAATCCCCAAGCTTTGAAAGTCTTGAGTTTCCTATTATATGTACAAGCTGGATAAGGCACTGTATGGGTTAAAGCAGGCCCTTAGGGCTTGGTATAAAAGACTGTCAAAATTTCTCCTAGAGAATGGGTTCTCACGAGGAAAAATTGATAACACACTATTTTAGTTTAAAAGTGGCAAGAACCTGCTAATAATATAAATATATGTTAATGACATCATCTTTAGAAACACAAGTGAATCTCTTTGAAATGTATTTTCTGAACTCATGGGAAGTGAATTTGAAATAAGTGTAAGGGGAGAATTAAATTTCTTCGTTGGGCTCCAAGTTAAGCAGATAGAGAAAGGAACTTTATACATCAACCGAAGTATATCAAGGAGTTGCTCAAAAGTTTTGATATGGACAATGCTAATACCATTGATACTGCTATTGCTACTGCAACCATATTGGATGTCGATGTATCTATTACTCCTATTGATGAAAAGAAGTACAGAGGAATGATAGATTCCTTACTCTACTTGGCCGCAAGGAGATCTGACATTGTGTATAGTGTGGGGCTGTGTGCAAGGGTATGGTATAGTCCAAAAGAATCACATTTGAAGGTTGTTAAAAGAATCTTATGATATCTTAAGGGTATTCAAGACCTGGTTTTTTGGTACCCAACAGGAGATTCCTTTGAATGGATTGGATATGCAGATGCTACTAAATATTTGGTAGACAGGAAAATCACATCAAGAATGGCTCACTTTCTTGTATCATGTCTGATTTTATGGGCATCTAAGAAACAAAATTTTGTGGCCCTATCAACTACTGAAGCTGAATATGTAGTTGTTGCATCATGTTGTGCTCAGTTGCAATGGATCAGCAATAGAAGATAATGGAGTAATGATTGGAAAGGTCCCTATATTTTGTTACAATAGAAGAACAATAAATATAGCCAAGGAGCCAGTCCACCATAAGAGAACCAAACATATTGATGTGGGCACCACTTCCTGAGAGACAATGTTGAAAATGAGCATATAACTACGGAGTTCTGCAAGATAGATGATCAAATTGCTGACATATTCACCAAAGCTTTGAGCATGAATCGCTTTGAAAGGAACCGCTTGGAGCTTGATTTAATTAAACTAAGACACTATTGAATTCCCTTAATGATTGGCTATGTTTGAATAATGTGTTCAGTAAGCAAATTTATTGAATAATGTCTAACTCGATCTTATATTGTAACAGGTATGCACTCATGACATGGACTCTAAGCATGGATGAGTAATCTGATGACAAAGGTCTGGACCTGAAAATATTTGACAACCAACATTGAGGAAACAAGTCAAGGAACCTGGTTGTTTCACTTCCAGGTATGTAACCCTTTCAAATTGATTGTTGTACTTAATCGTTAAACTGTCACGTCATTAAACCATGTTCCTACTCTTTTTTGTTAACTCTGAGAAAATTACTAGTGGATCAGGTTCCATAAACGTCAAGTCATAGGGTAATCATGATTAGCGCCAGTCTGCATGTAATCAGGACCAGTTTCCTTAACTCCTACACACGTCTCTGCCGCCCAATTAATTCACTTAACCGCCACTTTTCAAAATTTGAAAATTTATGACGGTTATCCCTTCTCTCCCAAGAGTCAGTTTACGATCAAATAAGGGAAAAATTAGAGCCAATAAATTGTCAAATTTTTTCTTATAAATTCCTCTCCTCTTTTCATTCCCCTCATTCTGACCAAAATTCAAAAAAGCCAACTTCAATTTCTAAACAGATCTAGAAAACCCTAGCCTCGTCTTCCTGCAAAATCACAAACTCCGTTATCATGGGAAACTCACCAAGTAAGATCCCCTCTAAAATTATCACGGAAAACTCAAACTCTAATCCCACTACACCTGTTTCTACAACTACCCAAGTCCAATCTAGCCTAGAACCATCCTCTCTACCAAAGCCCCAAAATCCTTCACCAGGTTAGTCGACTACTCTGATAACGAAGAAAGTGAAGGGTCTGAGAGTGAGAAACAAGTTGTGGAAGAGCCACAGGTTTAGGGGGACGCAAAAACTAACATGTGGAAAAGATTTGTGATGAAAAAGAAGTAGTAGTTACTATTGAAAAGAATACTGATAAATTAGTTGTTAGAACTTAGGATGAAGTAGTGGTGGATAGTGGGATAGGTACAGAAAAGTAGGGTGAACTAAGCAAGAAGACACCGGAGGAAGTTGTAGGAGAACATGGGGAGAGTGTAGGTGCGGGTGTAGAAGCACCAGAAGCCCCTGGACAACAATCAGGTTCTTCTCCTGCTGGTGAGGGAGAACCACTTATCGAAGTAGGAGAAGTTGTGACAGAGCAAGAGGCGAGGCAGGTTCAAGAAACAGGTTCTTTAAACGCTGACCATGAAAACTCTGAGTCGCTTGATTGGACTGAAATTGACGTAGTAGAGGAAAAGGAAGGAGAAAAAGAAGTTGAAAAAGATAACAGTGATGACAGTAATGATGAGGCCCTGGTGAATCTCATTACCAGGCTAAAAGAGAAGACGCAAGCCAAAGAACAATCTGTTCCCAAGAGGGCAAAGGTTGTTGTTAAGAAAGCAGTCTTGCCTCCTGGGTCTATCAATTAAAGGGGAAGAACACCTGTAACAAGAGAAAAAAGTAAGGCAGCACTTGAGAAAGCTCTGGAGGAGAGCAAGAAAAGAAGAAAGAAAGAAAGGGATTCAGACTGATTGATGAGTCTAATATAGAAGAAGTGGATTTGGTGACGAAGAAGAAGAAGAAGAAGAAGAAGAAGAAGAAGAAGAAGAAGAAGAAGAAGAAGAAGAAGAAGAAGAAGAAGAAGAAGAAGAAGAAGAAGAAGAGAAGGAAGTCCTCTTCAAAGAAAGGGAAAGAATAAGATTAAATCATCTACGGCCACTCCCAAAGAAAAATCTACCAAGAAAAGAAAAGCTGCAGTCTTAAGCTTGAAGTGAAAGGAGCCAGTTCCAAAAGAAGGACAAAGACTTAGAGAAAAATTGCCATTGTTGGGAGAGGAGAGTGGTTTGCCGAGCTGATAATGCTTAAGAGAAGAGTGATTGACCTTGTTGTTGTGACTATGTTTGGGATGAAAGAACTGCTGGAGAAGTTGGAGGCCCAAGGGCGGACACATTTGTTCCTATGCCCACTGCCTGTCATGTATGCTGAAGCATTTCTTCATTTTTACATGAGCTTCATAGTGCTGGAGAATAACCAAGTGAGTACTGAATTTAGGAGAGTGAACCTGATTCTTGATGCAAAGATACTGGGTGAGATTTTGAATGTGCCAATTGAGGGCTTTGATACTTACATGAAGCGTGATTGGCCTGAGATGGGGGGAAAAGGAGGATGCCAGGTAGTGTGATTTGTGATATGTTGTGATATTGATACACATGCAGTGGTATAAGCATTTGGGTTGAAAGGCATGCAGTGAGATAAGGTGGGCTTGATACGCGTGTTGCTAGTAGGGGAAATACTTGAAGCCACGTGGTGTGATAAGGTGCACTAAAATGCGGGAAGCTATTTCGGAAAAAATAATTTTAAAAAAAAATCTAAATGTAAGGCCCCCTTAGTGACATAAGGAAAGAATGTGATTTATTTTGTGATATGAGACTACGAGGTGGTACCTAGGTAGTGATTCTTGTTGATAATTTTCTATTACATCACTCGTGTTTGGGTTGCATCATTCCCTTGGCATTCTTATTATGTGTTTTCTTCTATGATGCCTTATTTGCCTTAGTTCGGTGTAGCTATTCTTGGTATATCTCTCATTGTTTCATTTACATTGTTATTCATTATCACATTGTTATATACCTCTTCAGGTTTCTTATTTATACCAGTTGGGCCTTGACCTGACCTCGTCACTACTCTACTAAGGTTAGGCTTGGCACTTACTGGGTACCGTTGTGGTTTACTTATGCTACGCTTCTGCACATCTTTTTGTATAGCTCCAAGTACCTCTTACCAGCCCAGGCACTAGTGAGTCGAGTTCGGATTTGGAGACTTCAAGGTATACCTGTCGGTGTCCGCAGGCCTCGGAGTCACCCTCTATCTAGTTCTATTTCATTTTCCTTTTTATAGATACTGTTATATAGGGATGTTCAGTATACTTTTGTAGAGCTTATGACTTGATATCACCTGGTTTCAGGGAGTTTGTTTCTATTGAGTTGCGGAGTTCTTTTATAATAGTTGTTAGATTCAAAGTTCTTAGAGAGTAGGTTCTATCACGACATCCTACGGAGGAAAATTGGGGTCGTGTGATAGGCTGGTATCAGAGCTTTAGGTTCATAGGTGTTACGAGTTACAAGCAAGTTTAGTAGAGTCTCGTGGATCGGTATGAAGACGTTTGTACTTATCTTCGATTCAAGTAACTTTTGCAACTTCTCCTTTAACTCCTTCAACTCCGTCGGGGTCATACGATATGGTGGAATATAAATGGGCCGAGTCCCGGCAACGAGTCAATACCAAAATTGATATCCCTACCGGGCAGCATGCCTGGAAGATCCAACGAAAATATATCTAGATAGTCTCACACTACCGGAACTGACTCAATGGTAGGAATATCAAAATTGACATCCCTCACAAAGACTAGATATGCATCATACCCTTTCCCAACAGTCCATTGTGCCTTAAGGAAAGACACCGCTCTGATAGGAACATAATCCAAAGTACCCCTCCATTCCAACCGCAACAAACCTAGCATAGCCAACGTCACCGTCTTGGCGTGAAAATTAAGAAGAGCATGATAGTGCGACAACCAGTCCATGCGTAAAATAACGTCAAAATCTACCACACTGAGCAACAATAGATCAACTCTGGTCTCAAAACCACTGAATCACGGCCTTTATAACTAAATACAAAATTCAACAATTGGATATTCCATGAAATAACAATTTCAAGTAAGGAACTCAACGGTTAAATAATAAATAAGGAATAGAGAGAACAATAACATCAACTAAACATGTAAAGACAATTAACAAGTAAGAGTTAAGACATGTATTAACAATGACAAGTAAAGCATGTGAAGATAGACTGATGATGATGAAGATAACATATTATGGCAACTCAATTAAAGGCATGAAAGGAATCCACATAGCTAGAACCAGTCAATTACCATATTTAGCTCGTGTACACACTCGTCACCTTTCGTACACGACTTTCACATATCACAATTTAACACAAAAAAACACCAATCCAAAGGGGGTAATTCCCCCACACAGAGTTAGGCAAGACACTTACATCAAAACACGAAAACTCAATCCACTAGTAAGCCTTCCCCCTTATTATCCAATCCGAACGGCTTAATTCTAGCCGAAACAACTTCATACCATAAACATAATAGGAAACTATTCTGAAAATAAAGTTGTAATCGTTAAAGAGAAAAAAGAATAGTCAACTCAAACAGTCAACCCCGAGCTCGCATCTCGGAACTCGACCAAACTTACAAATTCGAACACCCATTTGATAACGAGTCCAACCATACAAAAATTACTCAAATCCGACTTCAAATAAACTTCCAAATCCCCAAAATTTTATCTAAGAAGTTCCACAATTTTTCCCCAAAAATTTCCAACTCAAATCACTAGTTAAATGACAAAAATAACGATGCGTTCATGTGATATAGCCAAATCCAAGTTAGAATCTTCTACCCCGATGATTTCCTTGAAAATCCCTCGAAAAATCACCACAAACCAAGCTCTCTATGTCCAAAAGATGAAAAATAAGATGAAACCCCCGTTTTGAAATTTTATTACTGCTGCCCAGTCATCCTCAATCATGATCGCAGACAAAGACTCGCAACTATTCACCCAAGCTCAATAAAACACTCTTCGCGATCACGTGAAGCCAGTCGCGAACGTGATGACCAACTTCCTCCACCCACGCGACCGCTTCCTAGGTCATGCGAACCCGATGCACAAGCGTACCTCATCCCCCAGCATCACCGTCCTTATGCGCGAACGCGATATACTTCACGCGTTTGCGATGAACAAGCTCAGCAAACTTCGCGATCGCACCCCTACCTTCGCGAACGCGAAGAGAAAAAACCCCAGCAGTCCCTGATGACTACACGATCGCAGGGGAACCTTCATGAACACGTAGAAGGAAACCAGAGCAGAAAACCTGCAGCTTCAGCAATTCAATCAAGTCCAAAAATGATCTTATTTCAATCCAACTCACACCCTGGACCCCCCGGAACCCCGTTCGGATACACCAACAAGTTCCATAACACATAACGGATCTACTCGAGGCCAAATATCACATCAAACAACGTCAATTCTACAAATCACGACCTAATTCAAGTGTATTGAAACTATAAACATCTGACTTCTAAAACTAACGCTGAATCATACCAAAATAACTATGATTGACCTCAAATTTTGCACACAAGTAATAAATGACATGATGGACCTATTCCAACTTCAATAACCGGAATCCGACTCTGATATCAATAAAGTCAACTCCCGGTCAAACTTCTCAACCTTCCAAACTTTCAACTTTCTAACTTTCGCCAATTCAAGCCGAAACGACCTACGGACCTCCAAATCTATATCCAGACACACTCCTAAGTCCAAATTAACCATACAGAGCTATTGGAAAAGTCAAAACTCCATTCTGGAATCGTCTACATAAAAGTCAAACTACGGTCAACTCCTTCAACTTAAACTTTCAACTTAGGGACTATGTGTCCCATTTCACTCCGAAACTCACCCGAAACCAAAATCAAACACCCCGTCAAGTCACTTTACTATTATACAACACAGAGGAGGCAATAAATAGGAGAACGGGACTACAATACTAAAAATGACCGGTCATGTCGTTACACATAAGCAACAATGTCTTTCTTCATTCTCCGCCACCAATAGTGTTGTTTCAAGTCATGGTACATCTTCGTGACACCTAGGCGAATGGAATAGCACAAACTGTGAGCCTCCTCGAGATCAACTCTCTCAACCCATCAACATTCGGAAAACAAATCTGGCCTTGAAACCGCATAACACCATCATCCGCGATCACAACCTCCTTGGCACCACTCCGTTGCATCGTATCCTTCAACACCAACAAGTGAGGATTATCAAATTGGTGAGCCTTGATACGCTCCAACAAAGATGACTATGCTACAACACAAGTAAGAACCTGGCTAGGCTCCGAAACATCCAATCTCATGAACCGATTGGCCAAAGCCTGAACATCCATGGCTAGTGGCCTCTCTACTACCGGTAAATATACCAAACTGCCAATGCTCTCCCCCTTCCTACTCAATGCATCAACCACTACATTGGCTTTCCCCTGGATGATATAATATGGTGATATCATAGTCTTTCAATAATTTTAACCATCTTGTGTTGTCGCAAATTAAGATCTTTCTTCTTGAATAGGTACTGGAGACTTTGATGGTCGATACAGACTTCACATGCAACGGCATATAGATAGTGCCTCCAATATTCAACATGTGAATAATGGCTGCCATCTCTAAATCATACACAGGGTAATTCTTCTCATGAACCTTCAAATGCCGAGACGCGTACTCAATCACCCTACCATCCTACTCAACATCACGCCAAGCCCAATACACGATGTGTCACAATACACAGTGTAAGATCCCAAATCTGTAGGCAACACCAACACTAGGGTTGCAGTCAATGCAGTTTTGAGATTCTAAAAGCTCAACTCACACTCATCGGGCGATCTGAAAAGAGCACCCTTCTGGGTCAACTTGGTCAATGGGACTGAGATAGATGAAAACTCTCCACGAACCGGCGATAGTAGCCCGCCAAACCCAAGAAGCTCCGCATCTCTGTAGCTAAAGTACGTCTAGACCAATTCTACATTACCTCAATCTTCTTAGGATCCAACATAATGCCCTCAAAAGACATAACATATCCCAAAAAGGCAACTGAGTCCAACCAGAACTCACACCTCGAAAACTTGACATATAATTGACGATCCCTCAAAGTCTGAAGTACGATCCGCAAATGCTGAACACTCACTGCAGTAGTAAACCAAGATATTGTCAGTGAAGACAATAAAAAAGGAATCTAAATAGGGCTTGAATACTCGGTTCATCAAATCCATAAATGTTGCTGGGACATTAGTCAAGTCAAACAACATCACTACGAACTTGTAGTGACTATACCAAGTCCGAAAAGATGTTTTAGGAATATCTGATGCCTTAATCTTCAAGAGATGGTACATACCTCAAATCAATCTTCGAAAACACCTTAGCACCCTGAAGCTGATCAAATAAGTCATCAATCCTCGGCAATGGATACTTGTTCTTGATAGTGACTTTGTTCAGCTGCTTGTAGTCAATACACATCCTCATAGAGCCGTCTTTCTTCTTCATAAACAACACTAGTGCGCCCCAAGACGGTACACTAGGTCTAATGAATCCCTTATCAAGCAAATCCTATAACTGCTCCTTTAATTCTTTCAACTCAACTGAGGCCATACGGTATGGTGGAATGGAAATGGACTGGGTGTCCGGAACCAAGTCACTGTAGAAGTCGATATCTCTTTCATGTGGCATGCTCGAGCCTCTGGAAACGCACGCACAACCAGAACCGAATCCATGGAAGGGACCTCCGCACTAGAATCAAGGATATAGGCCAAATACGCTAGACACCCCTTCTCCACCATATGCCGAGCCTTCACATATGAAATGACCCTGCTAGTGAAATGGCCAGAAGTCCCTCTCCAGTCCAATCGAGCCAACCCCGGCATGGCTAACGTCACAGTCTTGGCGTAACAATCCATAATAGCATGATAGGGTGATACAGTAATGTATGTGCCGCTACAGCTCTCTTTGAGAGGCAAGTTGGGTTATGACAATGCAAGTCAACCTTCATATTTGGTGCTAGCCACCTCTAGGCCGGTCTCAATGATGCAGCTAACTTGCAACGTCCCACCAAACATACTCTCTGATATAGTTGACCAGAGAACCCTTTTGGCTTATCTTTCTTATCATAGTAAATTAACATTTGTTTCTGCATCAGAGTTTTTCAAAATGTAAAAGTATCTGGTGGAAGATGATGTGCAGGTGATATAGAGACGTGAAGGGATCCCTAAATATAACATGTGGAGGAAAGTATAACTGAAAGAATCAGAAAGCTTGCTGTTAAACTTTCAGGTTAAGCAGAATAAAGAGATAAACCGTGCGATTATCATCCTTCAAGAGGACATAGACATCTTTGTTGAAGCGTGAATTGATCAATGAAGTAACTTCAATATTGAGGTTCCAATTCTTTACTATCAAATTATGACTACCCTCGAATAAAACCGTTATTTTTATTTTATTTAATTATTTTAAGTGCTTGCAGGAAATCCTATAATTGTTTATAGTCAAAGTTACATTCTCATGTAATGATTGGCTATCTTCTCTTACACATTTTGCATGCTGTACTATTGTTAGGTATATCCATTCAAGTTATTAAATACTATATGTTGCTAATGTTTCTCAGTTATATGGTTAAACCAGGAATTTGAAGGCAGAATTGGGATTGTTATCAAATCACAATCAGGGTGTGAGGTGATATTTGCTCTACAATATATAATGTTTTGGTTATGAGGCAAGTGTTATTTGAAAAACCGAATAGATGCATGAGGGAGATGAGGTATGAGTTCATGGTTTTCACTGAAGGGGAAAATTTTCTTATCTTGCAATTAATACTTGCAAATAATATACTAACACTCTGATTTTCTTTGTTTTACCATATCTTCTTTGGGTAATGATTGTTCATGTATTGGAATGGTTATGTATTATACGACTAGCCATAAGGAAACTAGGATCTGACTAATTTATGTCGTTGTGGAGCTTTCATGCTAATGATATCCAAAAATATAGTTCTTTACCTTTAAAAAACACAGATAAAAGTATTCTATTGCTTTGAGGTTAATATACAGCCTAAACTTCAGTTTTTCACATATTTTGTAAAGAAATACACTATTTTGTATGCAGTGTATAACATTTCTCTTTCTTGTAAGTCATGTTCAGATGAAGGATAACATTTTGTACTTCCTCTGATTTAGGTGTTCTGTTATCAATTTGGCAGATGAAAAAGATGCTTTTTCTGAGGATGTGCTTAACATGTCCGCTCCAGTAGCAAAAAAATATAGGAAAAACATCTTATAACAATGACTGTTAATAATCAAAAAGGATTTTAGATTCACGATCATTGAGAGAGATATTTTCACCTTTTGTGTTACAGAATGAACTTTATAGTTCTGTTGCTCATGTATTGTTTGAATTGTTCTGTTGTCTTATTTCGTGAGAATCATGGCTCAAGCTTCTTGGTACCTCTGTTTTTCCCCTCTTTATTGTGTCTGAAACTACAAGGTCTCTGAGTTACTTTTCATTGCCACTGGTAGTAATAGTGTCAACAATTAATTCAATAGAGAAAAGAAGAAGTTTAAATTAAATTATTTGTCGCAGAATATTCTTTTACTTTTTTGGTATACCTTCTGATTTCCTTCAGTGTATTGTCTATTTGCCCCTTCTTGGAATAAAATCTCTTATAGTCTTTATTATTTGCAGGTTAAGCAGCACACCATATCTAAGGTACTCACTACTACTGAAGTTCATCCTGGAGTTGTCAGGTACTTCTAAATTATTTCCTCTTCCCTTTCCGTGATTGTTTCTTACTTACAAATTCCCCCCTCTCTCTCTCTACACGTGTATGTATCATCGCAACATATGTATGTTTTTAGAATGTTAGTATTTCTCTCTCTCTCTCTCTCTCTCTTGCTTTAACATTTATCATCTTATCGTGTCATCTGGTTTTTCCTAGACATTGTAGAATATATAAGACCACGGACTAAAGTTTTGTTTTAATTTTGTGGACTAAGCAAAATTAGAAAGTCTTATGTTCCATTGTAATAGCCTGTATTCAGGTTGGCACACATCCGATGGAAGAATGGTATTTTGCAAGAACTGAAGAGCAATCCAATGAAAACAATGATCCACGGTAAAAAAAGCTTCATTTGGTAAACTCTAGTGGAATTTTCTTATGATATTTCTATGACAAGGTTGATGATGGTAGAGAAGCAAACTGTTGTTTAGTTTCCCTAAATTTGGAAATACACTATGAATATGAGGAATCTGACTGGCTGATTCAGGGTTTTATGTGAATTGAAATTGCTTCCAATGCTTCTATTGATCCATTTCTCATTAGTATAAAGCTGAAGTTATCCGCTATGTTTGCTCTTCTGTTGTTGATCACTTAATAGATTTTCCTGTCCTTTTTGGATTCTTATGGTTATTGTTTTTGATATATTACCCTTGAGATTCTGGTAATAGAAGTTTGGGGATACGTATAATTCATTGAGGTCTGCAAAAGAGAGAATTTTAAAGGGAGATGACTATTTTTAAGGTAAAAAGTTTGCCTGCAAACTGGAATAAAGAAAAGGATATTGTAGTCTAATCTGAGGGGTAAATGGCATGTGATAAGTGATAACGACTTCTCTGGATTTTGCCTCAAGAGATTGAAATATTAGTGGAACTCTTACAGGATTATTCACTTATCAGAAATTATGGTGAGCTTAGCCCTCTGTTCGTCTGGTGTTACTTGGACGTGCAGAAATGGATATACTTTTTGAGAATGTTTCTTTATTATTTTTTTCTCTTCAGGTTTGGATGACCTAATTTTTCTTAGTGGGTACAATGGTGCAGCTCAAACTGCTCTAGAAAATCTGGATCATCTAAATAATTTGTGAATGGTGAAGTATGAGCTTCCTATTTTCTGTAATGTTTTGAAAATTACTGCGAAAGAATAAAATTGTTCTGCAATGTAAGGTAAGATTGAAAGAAGCTATCAATGCATTGTAATAATACAAATAACCTATTCTACATATATTTAAGGTTTAGGATGAACTGGTACAAAGTGCTTCCTTGTAGCACATGTATGCTTTTAGAATGTTCGTCTTCTTATGTTCATGCTTATTAGACGTGGGAGCATTCTATACAACTAGAACTCTTTCTAACCTGGTTTGATTTGCAGGCTAACCCTCTCTTTCTCTTTTGCTTTGGTATTTATCATCCTACATTTAGCTTGGTGTACTATCTTCTGATTATAATGCTTGGTTTTGTTCTTCTTTTACCCAGATGAAATATGTGCAGTCAACTATAGCTGGCAAAATCCACATTTTATTCAATTGTAGCATCTGGTCTTGTATTAGTTGGACTAGCAATATGAACATGAACAATCTGACTGTTTTTATCTTTCTAGCAAGCTCAAGAATGTAATTGTATAACTTCGTTTCGCAAATGAATGTACATAGTTTGAAGCATATTATAATAGTATTTAGCTTGGTGGTAGTGCTTTTCTTCTTTTTTGGTAATCCTACTAAACAAATAAAACAAGAATGAAATTACCTTTCTCAATGTTGGATCTCTTCTGTGTAATGATTTTGTACAGATGCCCGTGCAGAGCACGAACACGGGCCATCTAGTTAACAATATAAATAAGGCTTTAGTGGTACGCGAAAGGCAAGTTAGATATATTCGGATTTCTTAAGGGCATTTTCAAAGTTTGATTCCTATGTTAAAGCCCTTTAATTTGGATGACACGTGTTTTTACATTTTTGTTATTGGGATGTCACGATTCCAATTTTTCTCCGCAGGATGTCGTGACGACATCTAGCCTCTACAATTAGGTAGGCCTAACATTTACTGAATTAATTGATATAAATTAACCAATCAAACTATTAAGCAGAAACCAGATATTTCTAAATGAAACCAACATTTTCAATTTTGAAATAATATCCCAAAAACCGGTAGTACAAGTCATAAGCTTTACTGAGTTTACTATAAAATTCCTAAATACAACTGTTCTGGAAGAGAAATAAACAATACAAGATGAAGTTTCAGAAAGTGACTCTGAGGCCTACAAACGCGACAGCGGTTTTACATTGAGTCTCCACAGCAATGCTCGACCAGCTAGCTAATAATCAACAACATCAGAAGGCACCTGGATCTGTACAAAAATGTGCAGAAGCATAGCATGAGTACACCATAGCGGTAACCAGTAAGTATCAAGACTAACCTCGGTGGGGTAGTAACGAGGGACAGTAAAGATACCTACTGGACTAAACAACGTGAACAAGTATGAAGATGAACTAACAGAGAAACAATGCTAATATAAAGCTAAGCATGGTACAGAAGACAAAACAATACTTGCAATGATACACTAGAAACAACAAATTTTAACAGGAAGAAAACAGGTAATAATGTTGTAGAGTAAGCTGAACACAGTCTAAGCCTGGTGAAACTAAATAAAGGAAAATCAGTAACAACTCAATAAGAACAGCCTCTTTCACACAAGATTTATTCAAGAATTTCCACAAGGTACAAAACCTCATAATCACAAATCGCGGGTCCCAATTCATGAACCCTAATCACTTGGCATCTTGTGACCACATTGCAATTCATAACCGTATGGATGACTCACGTGTGAAGAGAGTGACAATATCTAATATCCGCACGGACCGCTCACGTGCCAACAATAACAATGACTCTTGATTGCACGGAAAACTCACGCGCCAATAGGATAGCTCTCAAGCAGAAGGCAAGTATACGAGAATATGTATAAAGGATCAACAAACATGAAAGTTCATCTTCTCAACCCAATACAGGGGATTAATTACATGTAGGCTTATGCAAGTGTTCTATCACAATTGAAGTCAACTAGTAAGAATAGAGACAATGAATGGCACATATGAAACGATTACCACAAAACGTACAAGGTAAAACTCACATAAGGTAGGCAAACCGCTACACAAATATCAATAATAACAATGGCCCCAAACCATCACAAGTTAGCACAAATTATTTCCCGACATATCCCACCTTGTCTCGCCACGTGCGCAATAATAAAGTAAAGCTCGCCTTGTCTCGCCGCACGTGCACAGTAATATTCTCACCTTGTCTCGCCACATGCGCAAACCCACATATATAGCCCGTCTTGTTACGTCACATGTGCAAATACCAATAATAACTATAGCACGGACAACACACGTGCGAAACCCCGACAATCCTCACAACAATACCACGTGTGCCAAAATATAACAATATAATAAAATGACTTTCACAACACGTGACTATATGCCACAATATTTCCTCAAAAGAGTTTCAATACCACAACCACGCATAGCCCTCGGGTCAACAACACTGAGTACAATAATAACAACAACAATAACACGAGAATACGGCAAGTAAATCAACACAACAAATTCAGAATACAAAGAAACGGAAGGACAAACTCACAAAGAAAGACACAGATGGGAATAATGGTCTCAACAAGAATATCTCAAACAAGGGAGAGACAATGTGTAACAATGATTCCACAAAAGTGCAGTTCGATGACTAGAGATATAGCAGAAATCAATGATCCCAAATAAGAATATGTCAACAATGAAAGAGATAACAAACTTCACTTAAGGCTAAGCAATTACGAAAGAGATAATATCAATTAAGGTTAAGCATTTACGAAAGAGATAGCATGACAATAAAAGAGGCAACAACTTCAGTTAATGCACATAAGATTTTAATTGGCAATAAGTAGAACATGAGTCAATTAAATTCAAATAAGACACGTAAGGGTGAATTTAGTAAATTTGGGATTTAACATGACAAAACAACTTCATATCTAATCCACATAAGAACCTAAGATCCCTAAACGGTTAAATTTTCACAATTAAGCCTGAGTGCGTACTCGTCCTCGCGTACAAATGACTCAAATCCTAAAGGGTAGTTCCCCCACACAACGTTAGGCAAGATACTTACCTCATAAAAGCTAGACCGATACTCTAAAATGACCTTCTCGAGTGATACAACCTCCGGAGGGCTCAAATCTAGCCAAAATAGCTGTGGTTCAGTATATGATCCTGAGTAATATTTATAGTGATGCTCAATTTTTTCATTTGTATATCTATATTTAAGTACTCCTCCATAGCTATGATTACTTGAGTCTGTTTCAACTATGTATATAAATTCTCTAGTTTCATCAGGAAAGTATAATTTTGGTAATTTAGTACACATGGTTTTTATTTTTTGTATATGTGATCTATCTTTGTTATCGAAGTGATGACTTGTATGATAGATTTTACTTCATCGTATAATATCTCTGCTGGGGCAGTATAAAATTTTATGTAAAATAGTGTCCCTTTGATAATTCTTTTGTATGTGGTAAATGCTTTGTATAGTTCCGTAATAGCAGCTATTTCTTCTCCTGTTGAAGTATATACTGTACTTCTAGGTCGTATAAATCTGTGTTAAATTCACACCATTGTTGATTTAATAGTTGCATTGTTTCGGTAAATTCTGTTATTTCTTCTATAAGTAACAGGTCAAATATGTTTCTTTTAACATCATTATTAAGATCTTTAAGTAGATATAGTAGCAGTATTTTATATTGTTGATTATTATCTAACAAGTAAGTATTCATCATGTTCATATATTCTAAACAATTTATTATGCCATTCTTAGATAAACTATACCCACACATAATAACAAAAACACACTGGTAGTTTACTACCCCATGTAAACAAAAGATAGGAGCAAAACGAGTAAATAACAAAATAAGAAATCATACACCATGGATAAAAGGAAGTGAAAAAATTACCCAAAAACTAGAAAATATGAGACCAGATAACCATAAAATAGAAATAATTATATTTTCAATCGATAAACTAAAAATGATAGAAGACAAGTTAGAAAAGTTATATAATGAAAATCCCCTGCAAGGATGGGAGAAACAGTTTGGATTTTTATATTCTTAGCTTTATATTCTATCATACTTCCTTCATTATTAAATCCTGTAACTATGAGGTGTTTTTAATTTTTCCCATTTACTATCTGGTAAACAGTTATGATTGCACATATTAGCTTCTGCTCCTGTGTCTATCATTGGTGTATAGTATCTATTGTAATATCCTTCTACTATGATTTTTACCAATATATAGATTTTTGTCATTTATTTACATTATTGTACGCTTTAAGAAACAATTCCGGATAATAAAGCTTCGCTCTTTAATTAAAACTAAAAAGTCAACCCTAAAGTCAACCCCTGGCTTGCATCTCGGAAACCCAATAAAATTCATAAAATTCGAACACCCACTCCGATACGAGTCCAACCATACCAAATTACAAAATTCCGATATCAAATCGCCCTTCAAATTCTCAGTTTACATTTTTGAAAGATTTTACCAAATTCTCATTTTCTTCCATTCAATTCACAAATTTATTGATGAAAATAATTATGGAATCATGAAATATAATCAATTTCGGATAAAGAACACTTACCCCAAGGAATTTCTTGAATAACCCACAAAAAATTGCTCAAATCTGAGGCCTCTAGCTCAAAAGATGAAAAATGAAACAAAATCCTAGATTTTGGTAATTATATTCTGCTGCCCAGCGATTTACATATCGCGATCGCGGAAATGCAATTGCAATCGCAGAGAAGGGATAACTACTGCCCAAAAATGTACTACGCGATCACGAATGAATGCATGCGATCGCGAAGAAGAGAACAACTACTGCCCCAAGAAATGTACTACGCGATCGCGAACGAATACATGCGATCGCGAAGGAGAAAAATACCAGTTGCCAAGGTTGTGCTACGTGAATGCAAAACTAGGAACGCGATGTAGGAGAGCTCACACGTATGCGATCACGAAACACTCCCTGCGAACACGAAGTGCCTCCAAATTACACTACGCAAACGCGATGAAGAATACCAGTAAAACAACAGTCCAACAACATGGAGAAATCGCCCGTAGCTCATCTAAAACACACCCGAGGTCCTGGGACCCCGTCCGAACATACCAACTAGTTTCATAACATAATGCGGACCTACTCGAGGCTTCAAATCACATCAAGCAACGTCGAAACTACGAATGGCACCTGGAATCGAACTTATGAACTTTCAAATCTTCCAACTTCCACAACTCGTGCCGAAACATATCAAATCAACCCGAAATGACGTCGAATTTTTTATGCAAGTCCAAAATGACATTATGGAGCTAATCCAACTGTCGGAATCGTAATCCGAACCCGATATCGACCAAGTCAACTCCCGGTCAAACCTCTCAACTTTTCAAAACTTCAACTTTCCAATTTTCGCCAAAATGCTTCAAATTATCCTACGGACCTCCAAATCCAAATCCGGATGCACGCCTAAGTCCAAAATCACCATACGAAACTATCGAAATTATCAAAATGTTATTTCGGAGTCGTCTATACAATAAGTCAAACTCCGGTCAATTCTTCCCTCTTAAGCTTCTAAATCAAGAATCCTTCTTCCAAATTGATCCGAAAATCGAACTTGGCCGCACACGCAAGTCATAACACATAATACGAAGTTGCTTAAGACCTTAAGCCACTGAACAGGACGCTAATATTTTAAATAACCGGTCGGGTTGTTACACGGGAGACATCTCGTTTCCATTTCTCCTTTCTGATTTTTCGAGTCCCATAATCATTTGGGTTTCTTTTTGCTTCTCTTTCTCTGTACCTTTCCTTTCACTTTTTAGTTCCTCTTTTGTTGGATTTCTGCTTCTTCTTTGTAGTTTTGAGAGCTATTTTGATTTGTAATTATTCGTCAATCTATGCGTTTTTCTTTCTTTCTTCGATATGATTTCTGTTGAGTTGTTCGTTTTCTTCTCTCAACTCTTTTTTTTCCGCTCGATTTTTGTTTCAAATATTTTGGTTTTCTCTGGGATTTCACTTTTCAGGTTTCTCACTACTAAGGAACAAGGAAATGGAGAATCACTAAGGAAAAGGTTTTCTCTGTTTGTTCCTTTGCAATTTCCTTTTTTTATTCAAACATGCACAGTGAGTTCTCATGAAAGTGCTTTTTCCTTGGTTATTCTCTTTGAAGTCCAGTAGCCACCATAGTATGACCAGATTGTGGATGTGTATTGATAAGAAGAAAATGTAATTTCAAGAGTTTAGCTTCACATTATTAAACTGTGAGTGGTAGTTCATGTATAGGGTCGAATTCGATCGCTTGCATAGGGAATGTCGGTTTCGGGGTTCGACGACCAGCGTTGATCGAAGTCATTACTCGATAGGCCGAGAACGGGACATTGAAAAGGAGAAATCCAAGACCGGATTCCACCGGACAAAGCTCGAAGCCAAGGCGCTCGATACGAGATCGTCGAGGCCGATCAGGGTAAGACACCTTATGGTAGAATCATCAGATTGACGTGACTAAAGGACCAGAAATCTCGTAATATGTAAATATCTCGGCGGGAATCGCGGCTGAAATCAATAAAGACGTTGAAGCCATTAATTCTAAGGATATCTTACATTGTAGATAGGTTTTTTTACCTTGTATATGATTCTTTTTCCTCCCTATATAAACAGGCAGCACTATTGTAAATAGACACAACAATCTACGATCAATGTACACAAGGCTATAATCTATATACTTTTTCAATTTATCTGCTTCATATCTTGCTTTAGAGGATTCTACCATAATAAAGCTACCCCATACTTGTGGTTTGCTTCTTCCTTATTTACTGAATTTAATCTCTATTTTAGTTTTTTCTTTAGTTGTATCAAACCAGGTCATGTATCCTTAAAATTACGTACAAATTTAATTGTTATCCGTAGCCAAGGGTAAACAGTTTGGCGCCCATCGCGGGGCTAAGGATAATAGTGAAAGTTTGATACAATTTTCTGTCACACAAACTATTTTACACTTGTTCTTTGCAGAATATTTTTTTGATTTCATATTACAATACAATCATGTCGCTTTCTCAATCTGTGCCTCAATACGTTGATGGCGAGTTTGACCACCAGGGAAAAAATAACAACGTGGCGCCCGGTAATGAAGTTCCAGTCGACGCTAATTCCCAAATGGCAGTCGATGTGGATCGGACTTCTGGCCCATCGAACAGTGTTCGAAGAGAATATCGTTCGGCAAATCAAAACGACGAAGAGGACGGGATTAGCCTCAGGATGATATTCAACATGTTGCAAGCTCAGCAAGCAGCCATTGCTCAGCTGCAAAATCGGAGCCAAGTTTCGAATAGGGTTGAGGCCGGCCCTCCTCGGGAAATTATTCGCGAAAATGAACCAATCATAATGGAACCAAGCGAAGGCGGATCAGGGGCAAATGCCGGGATCATGAAGATGCTCGAGGAACTAACCATACGAGTCGAGTATGGCGAGAAAAAGATCGAGGCCAATGACAAAAAGGTAGAAACATATAATTCGAGGGTGGATCAAATTCCAGGAGCACCCCCGGTATTAAAAAGTTTATATTCAAAGAAATTCGTGCAGAAACCTTTCCCATCAAGCGCCGCCCCAAATCCCATACCAAAAAAGTTTCGCATGCCGAAAATTCCCAAATACAATGGGACATCTGACCCAAATGAGCATGTAACAGCGTACACATGCGCCATAAAGGGAAATGATCTCGAAGACGATGAGATTGAGTCTGTTCTCTTGAAGAAATTCGGAGAGACCTTGTCAAAGGGGGCAATGACTTGGTATCACAATTTGCCCCCGAATTCCATCGATTCTTTTACCATGCTTGCGGATACCTTCGTGAAGCTCATACGGGTGCCATCAAAGTCGAGACACGGAAATCGGACTTATTTAAAGTGAGGCAAAGGGATAACAGGATGCTCAGGGAATTTGTATCTCGTTTTCAGATGGAACGGATGGACCTACCACCGGTCACTGATGATTGGGCCGTACAGGCCTTCACCCAAGGACTCAACGCTCGAAGTTCAACAGCTTCGCAACAGCTTAAGTAGAGCTTGATTGAATATCCGGCTGCCACATGGGCGGATATACACAACCGATATCAATCGAAGATTAGGGTCGAGGATGACCAACGTGAAGCCCCCTCGGGATCCACTTACCTCATCAGAACTCATGACAGGGTTCAAAGGGATATTTATCGAGAACCAAGATCGAGCAGAGACAGGCATCGACCATATCCTGGGGACCGAAAGGCCACTCCAGTAAGGCAGGGTTCCCTAAGACGAGAAAGGAGGAACGATCTTAATCAAAGTAACCTAGGACCATTCACGAGAAACAACTTCGGGAGAACTACTGGCCATCGAGAAGCACCGCGACTGTCGAGTATAACTTCAACGTTGACTCAGCTACTCTCATATCGGCCATCGGTCGCATTAAGGATACTAAATGGCCTCGATCGTTGCAATCGGACCCAGCTAAGAGAGATCCCAGTTTGATACGTAAGTATCATGGTACACATGGGCACAGGACAGAGGACTGTCGACAGCTGAGGGAAGAGGTGGCACGGTTGCTCGAAAATGGGCACCTTCGAGAGTTTTTGAGCGACCGAGCCAAAAACCATTATGAGAACAGGAATAAGCCAGTAAACTAGGAGGATCCTCAGCACACGATCAATATGATAATCGGTGGGGTAGATGCGCTCCAAGGTCCGGTATTACAACGCACTAAAATATCCATCACCCGAGAAAAGCGCACTCGGGATTATGCGATGGAAGGAACCTTGCACTTCAGCGAGGAGGATGCAGAAGGAATCATGCAACCCCATAACGACGCCTTAGTAATATCGGTGCTTGTACACAAAACTAAGATGAAGCGTGTATTGGTCGATCTTGGTAGTTCGGCCAACATAATCCGGTCATGGGTCATCGAACAGCTTGGGTTGACAGATCGAATTATCCTTGAAGTTCGTATTCTCAATGGTTTCAACATGGCTTGCGAGACAACCAAAGGGGAAATAACATTACCGGCGAACACTGCCGGTACCAATCGGGAAACAAAATTCTGCATAATCGAATGAGATATGAGGTACAACGCCTTGCTCGGGAGACCGTGGATTCATGATATTAGAGCGGTACCCTCAACACTGCACCAAGTGTTGAAATTCCCATCGATTGATGGGATCGTAACTGTTTACGGAGAACAGCATGCTGCGAAAGAAATGTTCGCAATAGAAGAAGCAGTACCAAAACCAATAGCTCCTTCCCAAAAAACCAAATAGCAATCACAGGCATCGCCTTCAACAAACAAAGGTGAACAGGAGCTTCTCAAAAATGACGACTATGGGGTTCCCTGGTCATTCGTCGGTCCCGACGAATTCGATGCAACTAAATCAACGGTCGAGGAACTCGAGCAAATTTCACTCCGAGGAGATTTGTCGGATCGAAAGGTATACCTGGGCTCAAGCCTAAGCCCGAGCTCAGGACCAAACTTATTCAGTTTCTTTTAGCTAACGAAGATATCTTTCGCTTGGTCCCATCTTGACATAACAGGGATACCACTGGAGATCACGACTCACAAACTGAGCATCGATCCAAAATTCAGGCCGGTCAAGCAAAAGAGGAGGCCTCAATCCGAAGTCAAACAAGCATTCATTAAGGATGAGGTAACTAAGCTTTTAAATATAGGGTCCATTCGGGAAGTTAAATACCCATAATTGTTAGCAAATGTAGTTGTAGTTCCTAAAAAGGAAAATAAGTTAAGAATGTGCATAGATTATAAAGATTTAAACAAGGCATGCCCTAAATATTCTTTTCCCTTACCCAACATCGATCGCATGATCGATGCCACCGCTGGCCACGAGACCCTTAGCTTTCTCGATGCCTACTCTGGCTATAACCAGATACGAATGGACAAGGATGGTCAAGAAAATACATCCTTCATCACTAAGTATGGTACATACTGTTATAACGTGATGCCATTCGGGTTAAAGAATGCGGGGGCTACTTATCAACGCCTAGTAAACAAAATGTTCGAAGAACAACTAGGAAAAACAATGGAAGTTTACTTTGATGATATGTTAGTTAAGTACCTGCGAGCAGAGGACCATTTGAGCCATTTGCAGGAGACGTTCGATATGTGAAACGGTACAATATGAAGTTGAACCCGGAGAAGTGCGCATTTGGAGTGGGCCCGGGAAAATTCCTCAGTTTCATGGTCTCGAATCGAGGAATAGAAATTAACCCTGAAAAGATCAAAGCCATCGAAGACATTACAATTGTAGACAGTGTAAAAGCCGTACAAAAGCTGACAGGTCGGATAGCCGCTCTAGGCCTATTCATTTCGAGATCTTCTGACAGGAGTCACCGATTTTTCAACTTGCTGAAAAAGAAGAACGATTTCTCTTGGAGTCCGGAATGTCAGCGCGCGTTAGAAGAACTTAAGAGGTATCTCTCTAGCCCACCTTTGCTGCATACACCAAAAACAGGTGAGCGACTATACCTCCACCTTGCCGTCTCAGAAGTAGAGGCAAGTGGGGTCCTGGTCCGAGAAGAACACGGTATGCAGTTTCCTATTTATTACGTCAGTAGAACCTTAGGTGAGGCCGAAACTAGATACCCGCATTTAGAAAAATTAGCACTCGCTTTATTGAGCACCTCCAGGAAACTAAAACCCTACTTCCAAAGCCATCCGATATGTGTAGTAACGACTTATCCCCTGAGAAATATAATGCACAAGCCCGAGCTATCCGGCCGATTGGCCAAGTGGGCCATCGAAATAAGCAGGTACGATATCGAATATCGGCCCCGAACCTTGATCAAATCTCAAGTATTGGCGGATTAAGTCACCGATTTTGCGCCGTCACTAATACCCGAGGTCGAGAAAAAATTAATGATCGAATCGGGTACTCCTTCGGGAGTGTGGACTCTGTTCACAGACGGCGCCTCGAACTGGAAAGGATCGGGGCTTGGTATCATACTAAAGCCCCCAACTGGGAATACTATTCGATAGTCTATTAAGACTGTAAAATTAACTAACAACGAAGCGGAGTATGAAGCTATGATTGCAGGTTTAGAGCTGGTCAAAAGCCTGGGAGCGGAGATAATCGAAGACAAATGTGATTCCCTCCTCGTAGTCAATCAAGTAAACAGGACTTTCGAAGTCAGAGAAGGGCGAATGCAGAGGTATTTGGACAAGATCAAACTCACATTGCACAGGTTTAAAGAGTGGACCTTGCAGCACATACCTCGAGAACAAAACAGTGAGGCCGATGCCCTCGCTAATCTGGGATCATCGGTCGAAGATGAGGAGATCGAGTCCAATAAGGTCATACAACTTTTTTGAGTTCGGTGGTGGAGGAAGGCCATGCCGAAATCAATTCAACAAGTTTGACCTGGGATTGGAGGAACAAGTATATAGGTTATCTCAGTTCAGGTAAACTCCCTTCGGATACCAAAGAATCGAGAGCATTACGAACAAAGGCAGCCCAGTTCTGTTTATCCAATGATGGAACCCTATTCAGAAGGACATTAACGTGGCCCTCTCGCAATATGTCTGGGACCGGGAGACACCGAATATATCTTAAGGGAAATACACGAAGGCACATGCGGGAATCATTCTGGCATTGAATTCTTGGTCCGCATAATTCGAGCCGGATATTATTGGATCAATATGGAAAAATATGCAAAGGAGTTCGTTCTCAAGTGTAACGAGTGCCAAAGACACGCACCAATGATCCATCAGTCGGGGAGACGCTGCATTCGGTCTTGTCGCCATGGCCATTCATGAAATGGGGGATGGACATCGTCCGCCCTCTCCCCTACACACTAGGAAAGGCTCAGATCATTCTTTTTATGACTAACTATTTCTCCAAATGGGCTTAAGCACAGGCATACGAGAAAGTTAGGGAAAAGGAGGTAATCGACTTCATCTGGGATCGCATCGTATGTCGATTGGGATGCCATCGGAGATCGTGTGCGATAATGGCAAGCAGTTTATCGGTGGCAAAGTGATAAAGTTCTTCGAAGACGACAAAATCAAAAGGATTCTATCGACGCCCTATCATCCCAGCGGCAACTGCCAAACTGAATCGACCAACAAAACTACAATTCGAAACCTGAAGAAAAGATTAACCAACGAAAAGGGAAAATGGAAAGAAATATTGCCTGAAGTTTTATGGGCATATCGCACAACCGAGAAAACAGCACCGGGGCCACTCCATTCTCTTTAGTGTACGGTGCTGAAGCGTTGATACCAGTCGAAGTAGGCGAACCGAGTATCAGATTCCGATACGCAACAGAAGAATCGAATCGCAAAGGTATGAACACCAATTTGGTATTATTGGATGAAAGAAGGGAAGCAGCCCTTGTTCGGATAGCCTCCCAAAAGCAAAAGGTCGAAAGATACTACAACCAAAGAGCCCATCTTCGACATTTCAACATCGGAGACCTAGTGCTCAGAAAGATCACGCCCAATACTCGAGACCCGAATGAAGGGAAGTTAGGACCGAACTGGGAAGGGCCCTATACCATCTTAAGGGTCACCGGAAAGGGATCTTACAAGCTCGGAACCATGGATGGAAAACAACTGCCGAACAATTGGAACATAAGCCATTTAAAGCGATACTATTGTTGAGGTATGAAATTTCACCCTTTGTTTGTTTTTGTTTTATGTTACTAACATCCGCAGGTATTGAACGAAGTGACCTCGAGCCAGGAAGCATAGGACATTAGGACTGAAAGCACGCGTTGCACTCTTTTTCCCTTCGACCGGTTTTGTCCTAAATTGGGTTTTACGGCAAGGTTTTTAATAAGGCAACCAGGAATCGTGCTAACTTAGATCGGTCACGATCGAAGGCAATAATATTCGGTGCACAACTTCGATCGACCTTGAATATCAGAAGACTGCTTATTCATTGCTTATCTACTTCAATTCGGGGGAACTTCTTATAGATCATTAGGAACCAATGTAAGGGTCAAACGGTCAAAAGTACCGTGCCTAAGTAGATTGATCTACCCCCTAAGCAAATTGTACAAGCACTTGAATGCTAATAAAAGTTCTTTGGCACCGATATCTTTTCTCCAACCCCGAAGGCCATCTCGATTTTTGTTGCACGATCGAAAACTAACATTACTCAAAGCTTGACTCAAAAGTCAAAGGGGGAATAAGACCTACTAAGGCAAACCCCAATTTATAAAAGGCCAAGGCCTTATCAAGCTAATGAAACTCGAAGGGAATAAGACCTACTAAGGCAAGCCCCAATTTATAAAAGGCTAAGGCCGAATCAAGTTAAACTCAAGGGGGACTAAAACCTGCTAAGGCAGAACCCCGATCCCTTAAAGGCTAAGGCCGAATCGAGCCAATAAAACTCAAAAGGGAATAAGACCTGCTAAGGGAGAACCCCGATTTCTTAATAGGCCAAGGCTGCATCGAGCTAATGAAGCCCGAAGGGAAATAAGACCTATTAAGGCAAATCTCGGATCCCTTTTAAGGCTTAGGCCTTACCAAATCAGCCGTGGAAAGATCTGCCAAGAAATAGGCTAAGTCTTAACTAAGCTCGAAGGGCAGAAAATTCTACAAGTAGAATTATCGATTTTAAGAACAAAGAATCAAAACAGACCAAACGAGAAGGGAGAATAAAAGAAGATCTTTCATATATATGAGCAAAAGTAAGTTACAGAAATGGAGATTCTAAAAGGACATATTATACAACATATGTCATCATTAAGAGTCCTCGGAGTCTTCTTCCTCTTCTTCTGGGAAGGCCCGCTTCCTGGCTTCGGCTTCAATCCTTTTTGCATCGTCGACCTCAGCAGATAGATCGAAGCCTCGATCTTGTAACTCTTCGAGAACAGAAAGGCAGATTTGGTATTTGGTGTATTCGACCAGAATCTTCGACTGTTCCTGAGCAGCCTCGGCATCGGCCCTATATTGGGCTATCAACTCATCGGCCTTGTCTTTGGATGTAGAAACCTCTGATTTTGCCGATTGCAGCTCGTTGACCAATACATTGCGATCCGAAGTAAGCGTCTCGACTTGGGATTGAAGCGTATCGGTACTCTTAACTAGAGTCCCGATTTTCTCTTGTGCCTCCGAGACTTGTTCTTCCAAAGAAACCATTCGAGCTTGGAGGGTTTCTTTTTTCGAGGTCAGCTGATCGGTCTTAGCTCTCCATTCGTTAGTCTCTGCTTTGGCCTCGCTCAATGCGGATCCGAATTGGTTTATTCGGTCAAGTTGCTGCCCCATCTGGTCGACTATACCAGTATTTTCCTTGCCCACAAAGTCTAGCTCGGCCCGAAGGGTCGACATCTCCCCTTCAAGCTGCTCACGACGTGCCTTTTCTTCCCTTAGTCGAAGAAAAGCCTCATGATTAAGCACCGAGGCCTACGAGTACAAAAGAAAATAAGATAGTTAGTCTAGATTGAAAAATAAAATGGCAAACACCGGAAAAAGATTATAAGAAGTTTTACCTTATTTGATGCTTGTTGAGCTTCATTAAACAAGCAGGCCTCATCCACCTCGTCCATTGTGTCCTGATCTTCTTCGGTCACCAAACACCAAAGAAAACTAGCCACCCCCACAGGCGCAGAAAGGGCCGTAGCATCTTCGGGAATGGCGAACTTTATTATTCTTTTTCGATCAGGGTTGGAACTCGGAGCAGGAAATCTATCGACCAGCTTGGGACCGAAAGACGCCTTGCTCGTCTCGGTGGAGGGACTCTTCCTCGGCACTTCGAGCCCAAAGGTATCAGCCGATGGCACACCGTCGAAGAAACCTTCAAAAGGCCCTTCCGGTACATGGCCTTTGCTCGGCGAATGCACTCTTGCAGCTCGGGCTTCATTAAGGGTTGAATCCAAGAAAAAATGGGAGTCCATTGCTTCTGGGGGGCCCGAGATTCCCTGCGCTGCCTCTCCTGCATCGGCAGAAGCCCCGGTTCTCGCCCCTGCATCGAGGTCCTCTACTCGATGAATATGAGTTTCATCGACCCTCGGCTCGGGGACTGCCCGAGATGGCTCGCTGCTTAAAATCTCGAGGCCTTCGTCTCCCTCGGATTCATCATCCAACCGATAAGCTACGTCCACAATTCTGGTCTTACGAGCTATGCTTTTCTTCGGTTTTTTCTTTTCGGGCCCAGAAGAACCGGGAACTTCCTTCCTCTTTTTCTCCCCTTCTTGCTTCGAGGCAGGGGGAGGGCAGGGAACCTCTCTACCAGGGGACGCTGGTCTCAATCAACGTCCTTGATATACCTACAAAGGAAGAGGTGACTTTGCTAGCCCGGCGAGCAAGTTTTATTAGTCCCCCCCGGAAGATTCGGGGACTGTTAAGTCGACGGAGATGATTGACGGTGAAGGAATGCCCTTCGATCTTACTCACAAACAAACGGAAGAGAAATGGAGGGATGAATTTGACCCCGCGTAACATCATGCCTTTTGCAAAATTCGACAATGATAGGGTCCAAAGGGCCCAACGTGAAGGGGTAAGTGTAAACACTCATGTAGCCCTCCACGTGGGTGGTGATTTCCTCTTCTGGTGAAGGAACCACCACATCCTTGCCAACCCAGTTGCAATCCTGCTTCACCTTCTCTATGTTTTTGTTCGTAATTAAACAAATATATCTCGTGACCGGCTCACCCTGGCCCGGTACAGAAGAAACCTTCTCTACCTTAAAGTCGGAACCCGTTGAGCATCCAACCGGTACGAATGCTTTCAATGAGGGCTCGGTCGAAGTCTCCTCAGCGACGACAGGTTCAGCTTCTTCAGCGGGTTGAGAGGAAGAAGGGTTTTGTTTCTGAGGAATAGACTTGGATGTCTTTGCCATTGGAAATAGAGAATTAGAAAAGCAAATAAACGCAGGCGTAAGGCAAAAATAAAGGGGGAAATCACTTGAGATCAAACTCAGAAAACTTGAAGAATATAGTGCTCAAACAACGCAAATTCTTAAACTGAATAACAAAAGGGCTATTTATACTCTCTTAAAGGTGGCGGTTCAAGTCCCAAAATGAAGAAGCATTAATTAGTGCTTGCAGGCGTGACAGGTTTTGTCTTCAGTTGGTCTATGAAAAGACATTTTTGATACTTATGACGTGCGTCATCATGCTGCCGTCATTCATCGATATGACGTTTTGCGTCTTTTGACACGATACTCAGAATTGCGGGTCGTGCGCCATAAGTATGTTTCCATTTGACCTAATCTCGAAAGCGGCGACTCATATCGTTTTTTATCATTATTCTCCAAAAAACGAGGAGACTATCTGTATAGGATCGAATTCGATCGCTTGCATATGGGATGTCGGTTTCGGGGTTCGACAACCAGCGTTGATCGAAGTCGTTACTCGATAGGCCGAGAACAGGACATCGAAAAGGAGAAATCCAAGACCGAATTCCACCGGAACGAAGCTCGAAGCCAAGGCGCTCGAGACGAGATCGTCGATGCCGATCATGGTAAGACACCTTATGGTAAAATCATCAAATTGACGTGATTAAAGGACCGGAAATCTCGTAATATGTAAATATCTCGGCGGGAATTGCGGCTGAAATTAGTAAAGACGTTGAAGCCATTAATTCTAGAGATATCTTACCCTGTAGATAGGTTTTTTACCTTGTAGGATTCTTTTTCCTCCCTATATAAACATGCAGTACTATTGTAAATAGACACAACAATCTAGGATCAATGTACACAAGGCTATAATCTATATACTTTTTCAATCTATCTGCTTCATATCTTGCTTTAGAGGATTCTATCACAATAAAGCTACCCCATACTTGTGGTTTGCTTCTTCCTTATTTACTGAATTTAATCTCTATTTTAGTTCTTTCTTTAGTTGTATCAAAACAAGGTCACGTATCCTTAAAATTACATACAAATTTAATTGTTATCCGTAGCCAAGGGTAAACAGTTAATGCATGTCTATTTCTCATAGTAGTATTCATCATGTGCTTTGAAATCTATTCATTGCGAATGTGAAGATTGTTGAAAAGGATTGGATAGGATGTAAAACGTAAAAGCCCAAAATCTATTACCAGCGGCGACTTGCCGTAATTGTGCGAGGTTTTTTTTTTTTCCCTTTCTGCAATTGATCTTTGTTTCAGCTTTTACAGATTCATATATTTGTGTTGCTCCATCTCTGAATTCACAATGAAATTTTTATGAGGGTTTGCGATAGAATTTCCTGTTTCTTTGTATGTGTGCCTCTCTTCCCCTTTTCCAATTATTTTTTCACGAGTTGCGGAAGATAATCTCTATGGAGTTGTGCTACTACTAGAAAGGGATGAAGAAGAAAATAAGAATTGAAGAGTGTTTGTACCATCACAGTAGAATATTTCATTTTAATGTGCAAGAGCCCAAAGCTCAAACTTTAGCTCCATGTAACTACTGTTCCAATACAGAATTCCTTTTTACACAACGCCTATTCACACCTATACTTGAAATAAATTCTTGATCTAGCAACTAATTAATATTTTTCCATCTATGAGTTGCACTTGCATACATTATATTGTGACACAAGACATATGTCAATTGAAACTAATTTGCATAGTTTCTCTGGTTTTCTTTTAAGGTGATAGCTATATATCGCACTTACTTTGGGAAATAGGTACTTGCAGCCATCCTTTTAGCTTGTTTATTATAAATGTCAAATGTGGATAATGTGATTAGTTTGTGAAGACTGCGATTTTTTTCTTCTCCTGGTCCCTTCAGTTGGTTAAGTACTTTATGACATCTTGGCCACCCAATTCTCATATACGGACTGGCTTGATAAATCTCTCTGAGAGGCTTTCGTTGTTGCTATATAAGGTGTGATTACTATATACTACTCTCTACTATGTGTCAACAAATTCATAAATTACTTAATAAATGACAAATAATAGATGTTTCTTGTCAAAGAAAATTTATTTATGCAGATGAGCATATAAAGTTGCATTACCACGACATTATTAGTGGAATGACTTTGAATCTTCAGTGAATTCAAACTTACAGTCATGATGTTTATCTCTTGGTTAACCAATTCATATTATATAATGCATTTTAATACGGTATTCCTAGATGTGGTGAGGCACCATTTGGGATCGAATCCACTAGCCTATTTAAAGAATTTTCAAATGCAACATCTTCTCAGGCACGTATTTCCTTTTAGTTAAGGAGTCTCTCAATTTGATGTGTAAGAGTTAAATAAGTGAGCCTCGTTAAGAAAAAGTTTTAAATGATATATATAGTTCCTTGATATGACATTTCTTTTTCCTTCAGCTTGTTTCTTTTATGATATCAGGTCCGATTTCTTTTATCCCATTTTGCCACTCTTTTATGCAAGAGTTAATAAGAATTTTAAACCGAAAAGTTCACATATTGACAATTGACACTTGGATTCTTAGGCAAACATAGTTTACCTTGTACTCATTTTTTAAACAATGTAGTGAGAAATGAACTCTACCATGTGTAAAAAATCATATTACCACTTGGGAATCGAAATTCTAAAGATTGAAGAAGCATTAAGCTTTTTTTTTTAATGCTCCGTACCCTGAACACAATATGGTGAAAAAGTTTCTTTTAGCTTTACCAGTAAGTTTAAATAACAACACATTTATGTATTACTCTGAATTTTCTGAGATGAGCCTGAAGTAGGAAGATATGTACAACAGTCCAGGAAGAAACATTTGTTTGTTCTTGAAAGGGTACAGATTTTGGAGTACACACAAGGAGGTTAAGGGCCTTATGGAACTTCATCTTTCAGAAGAATGTCAAAGAGCTTTGGGGATATTTAGCATGTAATCAAAATATGAATGGATCTCTTTTCCAGATTTTCATCTTGTAAGAATGTAAAGAAGTTTGAAATTCGGACCTGCAAAATGTAAGATTTGAAGTTAAGTCTAATTTATACTTTGAATCATTTGAGATCGACTGTGTTTCCAGAGAGTTTCATCTTCATCTAACTTAAGTTATTTCTTGAGCATAGGAATCAATAAAGCTAGAATACTGAATACGTGCATGGTAAAACTAACCTGCTCTTGCACCTGTATGTAGGCTTTTTCCGTAACAACAAACCTTGTGGAGTCAGATTCAGGTTGCTTCAAGCTAGAATCAGTTGTCTCTAATCAGCATATATTGCTCGGTCAAAGAAAAGAAAATACAAAAGAATAACTACCAGTACTGATCTTTATTCTGAGTCATTCTTTATCCTATAAGTTCATTATATCTTTTTTCGCCTCTTATATCTGTGCTTTATGCGGCTTAAGTCTGACTTATCTTGGTACTTATGTTTGTTGCTTATCTTTTTATCTTAGTTGTCTAGCTCTAGAATCTTTAGATTGGAGATTCAAATAGGTCATATAATGTGAACTTTGAAACTAATCTTTATTTTAATAGTATGTACAATTTGTAGTTCACTCCAGTGATGGAATAAAGTTGCACTTTATTTAATTAATATAGCTGAATTACTCCCGGTTTGTAAATGTGCAAATGTGTTGCAGCTTTTCATCTGTTATTATGTTCCATCACACAGATCTGCACTCAGAGCAAAAAAGATCAGAAAATGAGACAAAATTCTTTCTTCACTAAGGTAGAATAGTGTAACCTATCTCGCTGAAACTTTTATTAGTAGAAGTTGTACTAAAGCATTACTCAAGTCAGTATTTCGTTTACGTTCTCTGAAAACTTCAAAAGTTGATAGTACTAGCGTTCTGTGTGTCTTATGGAATGGTGTGGCTGTTTGCTGTCAAAATGTGAGAGCTTAAAGAAAGACATCGGAGTGTCGATTGGTTGTGTGGTGAAACAAGAGGATGCCAACACTTTATGCACTCTCCCACAAGAAGTGTGTTTTACTTTATTCACCTATCCAAAAAATTAAAAGCAAGTGGCAGAGCTGATCTACTTCATTTGCACGTAACCATTCCCTTAATGAATGTTAAAAAAAATTAATATCAATTATTTTTCCACTGTTCTGATTTAGAAAGTGAACAATCACGTGATCCTATAACAAGATTGAAGGAATTCTACGATGATTTAGAGATGAGCTCTTTTACTATATTACCCCAGGTTTTCCAGCTTTGTAGTCCTTGTGTTAGTAAGCACCATGATAATATTGACAATTGGAGCGTTGGTATTTTGTATGCCTTAATTGAATGCTTACTTCATTGATATGTGTGATCCTCATCCACCCAATTGTTTGAGGAAGGTAGGACATATTTAAGATTCAAGTAAGCTAGTGCTTTGAGGAAGTTGGGACAAATTTAAGATTCAAGTAAGCTAAGTGCATTTTTCATAGGCTATTGGACGGTTTTCCTCTGTCATATAATTTTTTGCCAAAGACAGGTCGTTTTTGCCTTTTAAATCCCCATTCCCCTAAATAAGATTTCCCATATGTGCTTTTGCTATTTTATGACTTGCGAGGATGGTTAGTTCGGATTTTTGGGAGGGTTTCGGGTTGATATCGGAACACATGGTTCCTTAAGATTGGCAAAAAGGCTTAAGTTTGACTTGAGTCAACGTTTTGAGCAAACGACCTCAGAACTGGGATTTGACGGTTCCAATAGGTTCGTGATTTTGAACGTGGTCATTTGTTTGGATCGGATTTTGGATGACCTCGGAGTGTTTCGACGCTTAATATTGGAAGTTGGCACATCGAAGGTTTTAAAGTTCTTTAAATTTGGTTTGGAGTAGGTTTTTGTATTATCGAGGTTTGTTTGGGATTTCAAGCCTGGGAATAGTTCTGTATGGTGATTTAAGACTTGCACGCAAATTTGGTGTCATTCCGAGTAGTCTAAGTATGTTTCGGCGCGTTCGGACTAAGTTGGAAGAACTTAAAGTTCATAGTTGATTCTATTGGTTTTGGCGTATGATTCCTAGTTTTAATGTTGTTATCTTCCGAGGGTGCGAGCGAGTCCATTTTATATTCACAAACATGTTGGTATGTTTGGACGGGGCCTCGGGGGTAATCCGGACGATGCACGGATCGGATTAGGACTCAATAGGGTTGCTGGTGCACCAAATCTGGTGTGCCCGCACCTGCGAGGTTATGGTCGCAGGTGCGAGCTCGCAGATGCAAGTTCATTGCCGCAGAAGCGGCTTCGGGGCATTTGGCCAGTGGCTGCAGAAGCGGAGAACCACGCGCAGAAGCAGCCTCGCTTCTGCGAGGAATACCCCGCAGGTGCGGTGAAGCCGCAGATGCGCTTGGCCATCCGTAGAAGCGGGACCGCAGAAGCGGCCAGTGCTGGGCCTGGGGAATTTCGCAGAAGCCGGCCTTTCTCCGTAGAAACGGTGCCGCAGATGCGGTCCAGTGACCGTAGGTGCGAAAGTCCTGGAGATAGTGAGGTTCATTAAAGTCGGGAGTTAAACCATTTTGATTCATTTTCTGTCATACATTGGGCGATTTTGGAGCTCTTGGAGAGGGGTTTTCACCTAGCACTTGGAGGTAAGTAAATTATATCTAATGTAAGCTAAATACATAGATTAAGGGTAGATTTTAACATGTAAAATTGTGAAAATTATGGGTTTAGATGAAAAATCTAGGTTTTGATAAAAATGAGATTTAACCATGAAAATAGTTAGGGAATTGAGTGAAAATTATATATTTGAGTTCGTGAGGGTATGGGTAACAACCTTCTTTGAGAATTTTCAGAATCCGGGCACGTGAGCCCGAGGGCGAATTTTAAGAATCTTCCAATTTGGGTTGGATAATTATTCTAATAGTTAAATTATGAACTTTCAAGCACAACATTTGACTAGTTTCGGATTCTTCGGCACCGAGTTGAGGCTTTAGAACGAATTTAAAACCGGAAAGCGAGCTTTGAGACGAGGTATGTCTCTTGCCTAACCTTATAAGAGGAAACTCATCCTCTTAGATATTTTTTTTGTTGTGAATTATATGTGTGGGGAGCTACGTATGCACTAAGTGACGAGAGTCTGTGCATAGCTATACTTTATGTGATGTCCAGATAACCTTAGGCTTACACCATGCTTCGTTTGCTCTTTATGTTGGTCACGCATATTAATTATCTTAACTAAAGCTGAGATTACGGATTTTAAAATTTAAAGTCTCCCGTTTGAGTTTCGTATGTGTGGGGAAGAATGGAAGAATTTTATAATAACTTTGAGAAATCTATGTTCACTCGCGTCGCAAGTATTTTTGCGAGTGAGGTAAATTTCCTCTACTCTCATTGGAGTGGCCATTCACCTCAGCAGGTTAATAGATGAATCTATGGTTCATGCCGTTCGTCCCTTGGCAGTGCACAGTATATTTCTGGATCGGACCGTACGACCTCGGCATAAATCGTGCGTGATAATACTCGGAGCCTAATTTTACTTGATATCAATTTGTGGCTTTAGCGGTTATAATTATTTAAATGACAGTAATTGACTTGGAATTTATTAATAGTGAAAGAATTATTATTCTCTGCTTGTTACTGAGTTGTATCAATTATTTTACATAATCCATGCTTATTTATGATTCCTGCATTTTATTATTAGCCCATAGTAAGTGTCGAAGTCGACCCTTCGTCCACTACTTCTTCGAGGTTAGACTTGGTACTTACTGGGTACATGTTGTTTATGTACTCAAGCTACACTTCTGCACTAACCGTGCAGGTTCCAAGGCAGGTGCATCTGGTAATCACCCCGGCGCACACCCCTGACACTCCGAGACTGAGTGATGAGCTGCCTTTTGAGCCGTTTTGCAGCACCCGAAGTCTTTCTTTTGCATTGTACTTTCTGTCTACTTCATTTTGGACAATAGTTTTGTACTTTATATATTCTACTAGTAGCTCATACACTTGTGACACAAGATCTTGGCACACACTAGTAAACTTTATGGTTTTGGGATTATCACTATTGTTATGATTGCACTTAGCTACTTTCGTCCTATTTATTTAAATTTGCTATTTCGTAACCGGTTAATTAATGCGAATCTAATTACTTGAAAACTTATTAAAAGGATAAATCACGTGGTTAGTTCACGTTAGCTTGCCTTACGACGGATCTGGGCGCCATCATGGCCTATAAGAGAATTGGGTCGTAATAACATGGTATCAGAGCACTAGGTTCACGTCGGTCTCCCAATTTATGAGCAGGCCTAATAGAGTATTGCGGATCGGTGCAGAGACGTCCGTAATTATCTTCGAGGGGCTATAGGGTGTTAGGAAACTACTCTTTCTTTATCTTCTATCGTGCAATTAATATGGTACTAAGTATCTTCCTCTTATTCTCTCACAGATAGTGAGAACACGCGCATCGATGTTCCAGACCCTGGAGGAGCTGCTCTCCCTGTTGCTAGAGGCCGAGGCAGAGGCCGAAGGAGGGCTCCAGCCCATGGTAGGGGACAAGGACGTCCTAGAGTTGCTCCAGCCATGCCACCAGTGGATCCAGTAGAGGGGGTTTCAGGAGTTCATAGGCCATATGCTACAGTTCATAAATTCTATGACTCAGGCTGGTTTATTTCCAGTAGACCCTACCACATCTCAGGAGGGAGGAGGAGCACAGACCCTTACCGTTCAGGCTCTAGGGCTTGCAGCTGCCGTATATCAGACCTCGAGCGCACTACCCGCGAGTGGAGCTCAGCTAGTTGCAGCAGTTATACCTGAGCTCATACCAGCTGCGGCTGGCGATCTGCATAGGCTATTTTGGACCAGGCTACAACCTCCTGTCTTCGGAGGTGAGCGACACGAGGACCTGTAGGACCTTATTGACCGGTGCAGGGACAAACTGCACAACATGAGGATATTGGAGTCACATGGGTGGATTTTACTATTTCCAGTTGGAGGGCAGGGCCTGTAGGTGGTTGCAGTCATATCTTCTCGGCAGACCAGCAGTTTCTCCTCCCATGACTTGGGACCAGTTCACACGCCTCTTCTTGGACATATGTATTCCACCCTCTTAGAGTGAAGAGTTGCGATTTCAGTTCGAGCAGCTCCAGTAGGGCCAGATGTCAGTGACCGACTATGAGGCGAGATTCTCTGAGTTGTCTCGCCATGCACTTATGATACTTCCGAACGATCCAGATAGAGTGCGGAGATTTATTGTAGGTTTGCGCTCAGCTAGCTAGGCCTCTATGGCCTGAGAGATTGAGATGGGGACTTCTTACGAGCTAGTTGTGGACATAGCTCGGAGGATCGAGGGTGCCCGTCAGCGTGGTCGGGAGCAGGCTACGAGGGATAGGCGGTTCCGGTATTCTGCGGAGTTTAATAGGCCCCGGCTGGGGGCAGGGGTCAATTCATGAGGGGTCATTCTAGCAGACCCACATATCTAGTATTGCCGCCTCCTCGGAGTGCTCTAGTACGACCCTATTTCAGCGCTATGCTAGAGAGTTCCCACCGGCCACCAACTATTCAGGGTTCCGGTCAGTAGTCTGTCATTCCGAGAGGTTGTTATAAGTGCGGTGATCCTAGCCACATGAAGAGGTTTTATCCCAGACTTCGGGGCAAGACAGTGCAGCAGGGACACTAGCCTATGATTATAGCACCAGCTGCCGCACTAGCCGTCCGGCCGCCTTGAGGCGGAGGGCGGGTGGGTTGGGGCCGTCCTAAAGGTGGAGGTCAGACAGGTAGAGGCCAGTCAAGTAGCGCTTCAGCTAGATTCTATACTTTTCCGGCCAGACCAGATGCAGTGGCCTCAGATGCCGTGATCACATGTATTATTGCTGTCTGCGGTAGAGATGCGTCAATACTATTTGATCCAGGGTGTATGTATTCATATTTTTCATCTCTGTTTTCTCATTTCCTAGGTGTTACTCATGAGTCCTTGTGTACTCATGTTTATGTGTCCACACCAGTGGGTGATTTTGTTGTTGTGGATCAGATCTATCAGTCCTGTATTATTACTTTCTGTGGTTATGAGACTTGAGCGGATCTTCTGTTGCTTGATATGACCGACTTTGAGATCATCCTTGCATGGATTGATTATCTCCATATCACGCCATCCTTGATTTCCATAACAAGACTGTTACCTTGGCGATGCCAGAGTTGCCAAGATTAGAGTAGAAGGGTTCTTCCGTTAGTACATCTAGTCAGGTTATCTCATTTCTGAAGGCTCGACACATGGTCGAGAAGGGGTGTTTGGCTTATCTAGCTTATCTTCGGGATACTACTGCAGAGAGTCTGATGATTAATTCAATGCCCGTGGTCTTCTCCGATGTGTTTCTTTCCGATCTCGGTCATGCAACCAGATTGTGATATTGATTTCTGTATTGACTTGGCTCAAGGTACCCAACCTATTTCTATTCCACCATACTGCATGGCTCAGAAAGAGTTAAAGAAATTGAAGGAACAACTTGAGGAGTTGCTAGTGATGGGGTTCGTCAGACCGAGTGTGTCGACTTGGGGTGCATCGGTGTTATTTGTGAAGAAGAAAGATGGGACTATGCGGATGTGCATTGATTACCTCCAGTTGAACAAAGTTACCATTAAGAACAAGCACCCGTTGTCGCGTATTGATGATTTATTTGACCAGTTGTAGGGTGATAGGGTGTTCTCCAATATCGACTTGAGATCAGGGTACCATCAGTTGAAGATTCGTGATTCGGATGTTCCGAAGACGGCTTTTCGGACTAGATATGGCCATTATGAGTTTCTACTGATGTCCTTCGGTTTGACTAAGCCGACGACGTTTATGGATTTGATAAAAAGGGTGTTCAGGCCATATATGATTCATTTGTCATTGTCTTCATTGAAGACATTTTGATCTACTCGCGTAGCATGGAGGAGCACGAGCAACATTTGAGAGTGTACTTCAGACCTTGCAGGAACATAAACTATATGGTAAGTTCTCCAAGCGTGAGTTTTTGCTAGATTCTGTAGCATTCTTGGGGCATGTCGTATCAGGCGAGGGTATTAAGGTTGATCCCATGAAGATCGAGGCAGTTTAGAGTTGGCCTCGTCACACCACAACGACCGAGATCAGGAGCTTCTTGGGGTTAGCAGGTTATTATCGCCGGTTTGTGGATGGCTTCTCATATATTGCAGCACCTTTGACTAGATTGACCCGGTAGAGTGCTTCGTTCCGATGGTCCGATGATTGTGAGGTGAGCTTTCAGAAGCTCAAGATCGCATTAACTTCAGTACCAGTGTTGGTACTGCCTTCCGGTTCAGGGATGTATACTGTGTATTGTGACACTTCACGCGTCGGTTTGGGTTGTGTACCGATGTAGGTGGGGCGAGTTATTGCATATGCTTCACGTCAGCTGAAGCCCCACGAGAAGAATTACCCTGTGCACGATTGGAGTTGGCTGTGATTGTTCATGCACTTAAGATCCGGAGGCACTATCTTTATGGGTTGTCCTGTGAGCTTTACACCGATCATCGTGGCTTGCAGCATTTTTCAAGTAGAGGGATCTCAATTTTAGGCAGCACAGATGGCTTGAGTTACTAAAAGAGTATGATATCACCATCTTTTATCACCCGGGCAAGGCTAATGTAGTTGCGGATGCCTTGAGAAGAAAGGAGAAAAGTATGGGTAGTTTGGTATCCATTTCAGCATAGGAGAGGCCACTAGCTTTGGACATTTAGTTCTTGTATAACAGACTTATGAGGTTGGATATTTCAGAGCCCAGCCGAGTTCTTGCATGCGTCGTTGCTCAGTCTTCACTATTCGAGCAGATCAAGGCTCGCCAGTTTGATGACCCACACTTGTTGGTTCTTAGAGAGACGGTACTACAGGTGGTTCCAAGGAAGTTATTCTCAATGAGTATGGTGTTCTGTGACTCCAGGTTTGCCTATGTGTTCCTAATATTGATGGCTTGAGGGAGAAGATCCTAGATGAGGCACACAGTTCTCGGTATTCTATTCATCCATATGCTACGAAGATGTATCGCGATCTGAGACAGCATTATTGTGGCGGCGGATGAAGAAGGATATAGTTGAGTATGTTGCGAGGTGTCTAAATTGTCAGCATGTTAAGTATGAGCATTAGAGGCCAGATGGCCTACTCCAACAGATGACTATACCTGAGTGCAAATGGGAGCACATTACTATGGACTTCGTAGCTGCGCTGCCGCGGACCTTGCGGAAGCTTGATACAGTTTGGCTCATTGTCGACAGGTTGACCAAGTCGGCACACTTCATTCCGGTTGTGACCCCGTATTCTTCAGAGAGGTTGGCCCATATTTATAGTCAGGAGATTGTTCGGTTGCATGGTGTGCCTATCTCCATTATATCAGATACAAACCCTAGGTTTACTTCGCATTTCTGGAGGGCAGTACAGAGTGAGTTGGGGACGCGTGTAGATCTCAGCACAACCTTTCATCGGCTGACCGACGGGCAGTCGGAGCAGACAGTTTATATCTTGGAGGATATGCTCAGAGCATGTGTGATTGACTTCGTAGGGCAGTGGGATCGATTCTTTCCTTTGGCAAAGTTTGCTTACAACAACAGTTATCAGTCCAGCATTGAGCTGGCTCCATTTGAGGCTTTATATGGTAGGCGATGTCGTTTTCCCATAGGATGGTTTGAGCCCAACGAAGCTAAGTTATATTGTACTGATTTGGTGAAGGATGCATTGGAAAAGGTAAAATTGATTCAGGAGCATCTTCGCACAGCACAGTCCAGGTAGAAGAGTTACGCTGATCAGAAAGCGCGTGATTTATCGTTTATGGTAGGCGAGAAGGTCCTTTTGAAAGTCTCGCCAATGAAGGGAATCATGAGGTTCGGGAAGAAGGGCAAGTTGAGCCCAAGGTTTATATGTCTGTTAGAGGTGATGAGTCGAGTTGGGAAGGTTGCTTATGAGCTTGCTTTGCCTCCTAGTCTATCGGGAGTTCATCCGGTTTTTCACGTCTCTATGCTCCGCAGGTATCATACCGACAGGTCACATGTGTTAGACCTCAGCGCGGTTCAGTTAGATGAGAGCCTAGGCTATGAGGAAAAGCCAGTTGCCATTGTTGATAGGCAGGTTCGGCAGTTGAGGTCCAAGAAGACTTCTGCGGTAAAAGTTCAGTGGAGGGGCCAACCAGTCGAGGATGTGACCTTGGAGGTCGAGGAGGATGATGCAATATTAAACACGAAAACAAGAAAATAAAAGATAGAAGCAAGACGCTCTATGAATTATCAAGACAACAAGTAGGAACTAGTCTACTTACCTTCTTGATGAAATCAAGGAGTACCTATACTATACGAACGACCCTCAAGATAACGACGATCTTGCAAATTTCTTGTAAAATTGATGTAACGTTCTAAAAATAATGAAGTATTTAGGCTTATATAGAATGAGCCTTTACCTAAATCAAATAGGAAAAGAATAACTAGTACCCTAAATCAACTAGGAAACAAATAACTAACAAAAAGGCCACAATTTGGCTAAGTTTAAGAAGTAGTCACGCAAGACTCCAAAACAAACATGAATTAATGTCTTTCATAACTACACAATAATCTCAACATAGTAACAAACATCACACGCCAAACGCTTGGCTCTTCTTCACCATCAAATGTGCATCATGAAGCTCTTTAGCTTGACTTCTCGTGAATGGTCTTGAATGTTTAAACGTATCATGATCAGTTTGAACTGCATCATTCTCCCCTTCTTGGGAAGATTTCGTCCTCGAAATGGAACCTTCTTCATCTTTCAAAGCAACACAAGGAGTCAAGTCAGTGACATTGAACGTCTTAGAAACAGCATAATCATCAGGCAGATCTATGACATAAGCATTATTATTGATCTTCTGCAACACTTGAAATGGTCCATCTCCTCGCGGAGCCAACTTCCCTTTCCTATGGTTCGGAAATCATTCCTTTCGGAAGTGCACCCAAACCCAGTCACCTTTCCTTAAGTCCAGCTTTTTCCTTCCTTTATTCTTCTTCACCGCTACCTTTTCATGAGAATCCTCCAAAATTTTCCTCACCTTAGCATGCAATTCGAGCACGCGGCCGCCCGGTTTTCTCCGTCAACGCTAATAACTACATCTCTCGGCAAAGGAACAAGATCAACTGGTATCAAAGGATTAAAACCATAAACACATTCAAATGGAGTAATGCTAGACATGTGATGAACAGTTCTATTATATGCAAACTCCATAATAGGTAATCGGTTAGCCCAAGTGCCGGACTTCCCTTTGGTCAAAGCTCGAAGAAGAGTTCCCAAGGTGCAATTAGCAACCTCAGTTTGACCGTCAGTCTGTGGATGATGTGATGTAGAAAACAACAATTTGGTGCCAAGAGCACCCCACAAACACTTCCAAAAGTGACTCAAAAACTTAGCATCCCTATCACTAATAATAGTTCGAGGCACACCATGCAACTTTAATACATTAGCAATGAACAAAGAAGCAACATGTTATGCATCATCATATTTTTTACAAGGAATGAAATGAGCCATCTTAGAAAACCTATCAACAACCACGTAAATGCTATCATGACCACCCCTAGATCGCGGCAGCCCCATCACAAAATCCATCAAAATATCTACCCAAGGACTAGTAGGAACGGGTAAGGGAGTATACAAACCATGATTATTAGACCTAGACTTAGCTCTTTTACACTCAAAACACGCTCCACATATTCTCTCGACATCTCGCCTCATCTTAGGCCAATGGAACTGTTCCCCTAATATAGCTAAAGTCTTGTCTACCCCAAAGAGTCCCATTAAGCCCTCACAATGCGCCTCATGCACCAACAACTCTCGCCGCGAGTACTCGGGTATACAAACTCTCCCCTTCCTAAAAAGGTACCCATCATGCCACTGATACTTCTCAATCCGCTGCCCACTAGTTATGGCATCACACACACTCTTATGTTTAGGGTCATGCTCATACATAGAATTAATACTCTCAAAACCCATCAACCTAGGTGCTAACGTGATAGCCAAAGCAAACTTCCTAGATAGTGCGTCAGCTACTATATTCTCCTTTCCCTTTATGTAATGAATCATGTAAGGGAAACTCTTAATGAACTCTACCCACTTGGCATGTTTTTTATTAGTTTCTCTTGACCCGTAAGATGTTTGAGGGACTCAAGATCACTCCTAATTACGAATTCCTTAGGCCATAGGTAATGTTGCCAATGAGCTAAATCTCTCACGAGGGCATACAACTCATTGTCATACGTAGAGTAATTCAAGGCAGCCTCCTTCAACTTCTCACTTAAATAGGCAATAGGCTTCCCATCTTGCATAAGAAGACCTCCAATTCCCACCCCCGAGGAGTCACACTCAAGTTCAAACGCCTTACTAAAATCAGGTAATTGTAACAACGGGGCAGAACTAAGCCTACATTTCAACTCTTGGAAGGCACCCTCTTATGGCTCACCCCCCACAAAAGGCGTGTCTTTTCTCTCCAACTCCGTGAGTGGTGCTACTATGGTGCTAAAGTCTTTAACAAAGCGCCTGTAAAAACTAGCTAGTCCATGAAAACTTCTAACGTGTGAAACAGTAGTAGGAGTAGGCCAGTATCTAATAGCTTCTACCTTAGATCCATCTACTTTAACACCATTAACACTTACAACAAATCTCAGAAATACAACTTTCTCTACACAAAAGGCACACTTCTTGAAATTAACATATAACTTTTCGGCTCTTAATATTTCAAACAATTTCCTTAAGTGATCAACATGGTTATCTAAACTTCTACAATAAATCAGGATATCATCAAAGTAGACAACCACAAACTTATTAAGAAACGGTTTAAGCACATGATTCATTAATCGCATGAACGTACTAGGTGCGTTGGAGAGACCAAAAGGCATCACCAACCATTCATATAGACCAAGCTTGGTCTTGAATGCAGTTTTCCACTCATCACCTGGTTTCATACGGATTTGGTGGTAACCGGACCTAAGATCAATCTTAGAAAACACAGTTGAACAACATAACTCATCTAGCATGTCATCTAACCTAGGGATCGGATGACGATACTTTACCGTTATTTTATTGACGGCTCGGCAATCAACACACATCCTCCAGGTGCCGTCTTTCTTTGGAACCAAGATCACGGGTACGGCACACGGACTTAGACTCTCTCGAACTAGCCCCTTAGTCAATAGCTCATCCACTTGTCGTTGCAACTCCTTAGTATCCTGTGGATTGCTTCGATATTCGGGTTTGTTCGAAATTTGTGACCCCGGAACAAAGTCAATTTGGTGTTCTACCCCCCTCAATGGAGGTAGTCCACTCGGCATCTCCTCGGGAAACATGTCCACATATCCCTGCAAAACATCATTAGCAACACTAGGCAAGGGGTGAACGTTAGTAGAAACTTCATCGTCACGCTCAACCTCACAAACAGTACCATCATGTTCAAGTCTTAAGGTAGAACCATCACTAGTTCCTTCCCAGTATTCTTCCAAGTACTAGTGGTTCTTTCAAGGTTCTCCACTCGGACACTAAGCGCCCTTAATTCAGCCCAAAGCTCGGCTAAAGTAATGACTGTCACAACCTTTTCTCCTTCCGTAGCCATGTACCTGCAAAAGAAACAAGACTAGAGAATATGTTAAGGTTAGTTAAAAATACTCTCTCACTTTTTGAATGACTCTCAGGTTCACTCAAATTTTGGGTAGAATTTCGTAGTTGTCCTTAAATTGGAGTCCTCTAATTGATCAAGTTCCTTAGCGACCTTTCAAGTTCACAAGTTCAATAGTTTCTTCGGGTGAGTGAGTTTATGTGACTCGATAGGCGGACAGCTTTTTAAGTGAGCACAAGAAGCCAAGAATTATTTTGGAAATTCTGAGTTTTAGCACGAGGTCCTACAAGCTCAAAGATTAGTAATTACTTAAGTAGGAATTACCTAAGAATTACTAATTAGAATTAATGCAATCAAAGAAGGAAATTCAAAATAGAAGAGAAACGGAATTTTTAGAAGCTTTCCCACTTTAGTTTGGAGAAGACCAATCCTCTCTCCTTAACCCTTAGGAATTCGGTCTCCCCCCCCTTTCCTTTTCCAACCACTTTTCGTCCCCCCTCTCCTTGTCCAACTAGGTTTTCAACTTCTTGAAACTGCTCCCTTTTGGATTAGGAGTTGTTTCCTTCTTGGACTAGATTTAGGTTTCCTATTCTCCTCCTTTCTCCTCCCCAAATTCGGCCTCCCTTTTACCTTTAGGCCCTCTTCCACATTTTCAACAATACCTTTTCAAGAACAACAAATTAAAGTTCAAGAACTTCAAGAATTCAAGGCAATCTTGTTAAGAACGTTTGAGGATTCAAGAACCTCTTCAAGAACAACGTAAAACTCTTCAAGAACTTCAATTTTAACTCCAAGAACTTCAAGAGTTTCAAGATTCAATCGTGCACCTTCAAGAATTACAACTAGAGTTTCAAGATTTCAAGATTATCGGTTTCTAACGATCAAGAACTTCAAGAATCCGTTCAAGAACGTTTCTTTAGCAATCAATCTTCAAGACTTCAATCCCTAGATGATTTAACAACTTCAATCAACTATCAACTTTCGGTTTTTCTTTTTTTTTTTTAACGTTTTTTTTATCAAAAACAAAATTTAAGAATTAAAACCTAAAACTAAGTCATGAAGAACATGATTGGGATTGTAGAAACAAACCCGTTCCAAGCTCTGATACCAATTGATGCAATATTAAATGTGGAAACAAGAAAACAAAAGATAGAAGCAAGACGCTTTATGAATTATCAAGACAACAAGTAGGAAATAGTCTACTTACCTTCTTGATGAAATCAAGGAGTAACTATACTATCCGAACGACCCTCAAGATAATGATGATCTTGCAAATTGTTCGATCAAACAAAGGAACAAGTTCAATTTTGAATCACACCAAAATTGGACAAGTTAAAGTCACACGTTGGAAGCACAAGGCTTGGCCAAAAATTTCTTGTAAAATTGATGTAAAGTTCTAAAAATAATGAAGTATTTAGGCTTATATAGAATGAGCCTTTACCTAAATCAAATAGAAAAAGAATAACTAGTAACCTAAATCAACTAGGAAACAAATAACTAACAAAAAGGCCACAATTTGGCTAAGTTTAAGAAGTAGTCACGCAGGACTCCAAAACAAACAAGAATTAATGTTTTCCATAACTACACAATAATCATAACATAGTAATAAACATCACACGCCAAACGCTTGGCTCTTCTTCACCATCAACTGTGCATCATGAAGCTCTTTAGCTTGACTTCTCGTGAATGGTCTTGAAGGTTTAAACATATCATGATAAGTTTGACCTACATAAGAGGATATGCATAGCAGATATCCATACCTATCCAGTACTCCAGGTATGATTCTAGACCCGTTTGAGGACGAATGTTTGTTTAAGAGGTGGAGAATGTAACGACCCGACCGGTCGATTTTCCTTCTAGATCCCCGTTCCCCTAAATAAGATTCCCCGTATGTGTTTTTACTATTTTATGACTTGAAGGGATAGTTAGTTCGGGATTTGAAAAGGGTTCGGGTTGATATCGGAATACTTGGTTCCTTAAGGTTGGCAAAAAGGGCTAAGTTTGACTGGAGTCAACGTTCTGAGCAAACGACTTCGGAACCGGGATTTTGATGGTTTTAATAGGTTCGTACGATATTTTTGGACTTGGGCATATGTCCGGATCGGGTTTTGGATGACCCGAGAGCGTTTCGACGATTAATATTGGAAGTTGGCACGTCGAAGGTTTTAAAGTTTTTTAAATTTGGTTTAGAGTAGATTTTTGTGTTATCAAGGTCCGTTTGTGATTTCGATCCTGGAAATAGTTCCGTATGGTGATATAAGACTTGCATGCAGAATTTGGTGTCATTCTGATTAATTTAAGTATGTTTGGGCGCGTTCGGAGTAAGTTGGAAGAACTTGAAGTTCATAAATTGATTCTATTGGTTTTTGTGTATGATTCTTAGTTTTAATGTTGTTATCTGTGTTCTGAGGGTGCGAGCGGGTCTGTTTCTTATTTACAAACTTGTCGGTATGTTTGGACGGGGCCTCGGGAGAGGAGGAGGGCCTCGGGTGAAATCCGGATGATGCACAGATCGAATTAGGACTCAATAGAGTTGCTGATGCACTAGATCTAGTGTACCCACACCTGCGAGCTTCAGGCCGCAGGTGTGAGCCCGCAGATGCGAGTTCATTTCCGCAGAAGCGACTTTAGGGCATTTGGCCAGTGGCAGCAGAAGCAGAGAACCACGCGTAGAAGCGGCCTCGCTTTTTCGAGGAATAGCCCGCAGGTGCGGTGAAGTCGCAAATGCGCCTGGCCATCCGCAGAAGCGGGACCACAGAAGCAGTATCCCGTCCATAGAAGCGGCCATTGCTGGGCCTGGGGAATTCCGCAGAAGCGGACCTTTCTCCGCAGAAACAGTGCCGCAGATGCGGCCCAGTGACCGCAGGTGCGAAAGTCCTGGAGGCAATGAGGTTCATAAAGTCCGGAGTTAAACCATTTTGACTCATTTTCTTTCATTCATTGGGAGATTTTGGAGCCCTTGGAGAGGGGTTTTCACCTAGCACTTGGAGGTAAGTAAATTCTATCTAATGTAAGGTAAATACATAGATTAAGGGTAGATTTTACATATAAAATTGTGAAAATCATGGGTTTACACGAAAAATTTAGATTTTGATAAAAATAGGATTTAACCACGCAAATGGTTAGGGAATTGAGTGATAATTATATATTTGAGTTTGTGAAGTTATGGGTAACAATTTTCTTCGAAAATTTCCAGAATCCGGGCTCGTGGGCCTGGGGGCGAATTTTAAGAATCTTCTAATTTGGGTTGGGTAATTATTCTAGTAGTTAAATTATAAACTTTGGAACATTAATTGATTTATTTATACAATATTTGACTAGTTTCAGATTCTTCAGCACCGTTTTGAGACTTTAGAGCGAATTTAAGACCGGAAAGTGAGCTTGGAGACGACGTAAGTGTCTTGCCTAACCTTGTAAAACGGAACTCATCCCCTTAGGTGTATTTTTTTTTTGTGTGAATTATATGTGTGGGGAGCTACGTAGGCACTAGGTTATGAGAGTCCGTGCGTAGCTATACTTTATGTGATGTCCAGGTAACCTTAGGCTTACACCATGCTTCGTTTTCTCTATAATGTTGGTCATGTATATTTATCGTCTTAACTAGAGTTGAGATTAAAGATTTTAAGATTTAAAGTCTCCCATTTAAATTTCTTATGTGTGGGGAAGAAATGGAAGAATTTTATAATAACTTTGAGAAATCTATGTTTACTTGTCGCAAGTATTTTAGCAAGCTAGGTAAATTTTCTCTACTCTCATTGGAGCGGGCCGTTCATCTCGGCAGATTAATAGATGAATCTATGGTTCATGCCGTTCGTCCCTCGGCAGTGCACAGTATATTTCTGGATCGGGCCGTACGACCTCAGCATAAATCGTGCGTGATAATACTCAGAGATAATTTTACTTGATATTTAAATGACAGGAATTGACTCGGAATTTGTTGATAGTGAAAAAATTATTATTCTCTTGTTGTTACTAAGTTGTATAAATTATTTTACATAATCGATGCTTATTTATGATTCCTGCATTTTATTGTTAGCCCATAGTAAGTGTCGAAGTCGACCCCTCGTTACTACTTCTTCGAGGTTAGACTTGATATTTACTGGGTACATGTTGTTTATGTTCTCACGCTACACTTCTGCACTAACCATGCAGGTTCTGAAGTAGGTGCATCTGGTAGTCACCCCAGCGCACACCCCTGACACTCCGATATTGAGCAGTGTGCTGCCTTCCGAACTGTTCTGCAGCACCAGAAGTCTTTCTTTTGTGTTTTGCTTTCTGTCTACTTCATTTCGAACAGTAGTTTAGTGTTTTGTATATTCTATTAGTAGCTCATACACTTGTGACACCGGGTCTTGGCACATACACTAGTAGACTTTATGGTTTTGGGATTATCACTATTGTTATGATTGCACTTAGTGACAACATGATTTTCTTTGAATATTGCCAATGACACCTCATTCTTTAATAAATGTCTTGTCCAGTTCAGGAAAGGTGTGACACCGTATGTTTCTTCAAGATTTAATATTTCGATCTTTTTTTCTCCAGCAGATAATACAACAATGAAGGTGTTTATGGGACAAGGGTGATTGTCTTTCTCATTCTCAAGGAAACAAGCTGAAGTGAGTATTGTGTTAAAAATTATATATTTCGTATCTCGTACAATTTTGATTCCCAAATGAATGTGTGTTTATAGTGAAACGTTATTATGTTAATTGAAACATGTATGAAATTATTTTCTCAGTATCGAACTGCTAACTTCTTTAGTGCAACGATGTCCGGCCTATGGCACGGGCACCAACCATCTAGTGTTGTATATAAAATCTTAAATATAGTGGTAGTATTAAACAGTTTATATCATCACTATTAATCTTGGGATAAATGCTGCCACACATATTAGAAACAGTAAAAAAGGATGGTAGATTATATAATTTTGACCACCTTTTGACTTAATGAGAATCATATAAGTGATTGCATGGAAAAATCCACTTTCATGAGTAAACATGACTGAGGAGTAACTGTTGCCGGAAAATTGTTAATTTTGACTATACTTTAGCTACAAGAAGAGGTTGAATTGTGTCTTGTTTGATTTTTACATTTTTAAAGAATCCGATTCTTTGAACTAGTTCAGCACATTCAAACAAGAATATTTGCGACAAATTAATAAACACAAAAATTTTTACGTGAAAAAACTCCTTGTTCAAGGGAGTAAAAATTACAACCTACCTAGTAGGATTTTCCTCAAATCTCCATTAACTTCAGAAAACAGTTTTTAGGTTACAACTCAATAACCAAGGAAACTAACTCTAGTACTATAACCCCTACAATCAACTCAATTGTAGCAATCCTTTTCTAAACTAACTCAAGGTTAGAAAGTGAAACGATATCCTATTACAAAACTTCTAGGAAAGTAGATAGGTTACGAATCAGAATAAAACAACTCAACCTAACAACTAAAGAACTCGAGCAGCTTCATCTTCAAGAACCTTTTCATTAGTTAATTTAGTTGGATCTTCATAATTACCTTATTGCTTCGCTAGCTATTGTCTGAAGTATTCTCAGAATTTTCCTCAATAGTCATAGTCTTGAATTGTAGCAAAAGGTCTTCTTTTATAGGTGCGCGGTTGGCCAAAATTCTTCTTCAATTAACGCTCCAAAACCTAAAATATTTCAGTTAAGGAAATCCTTTCCTGCTTAGGCTAGGTTTCCTTATTTAAATCCAACTTTCATCCTTCTTGCTTCCCACGAGAATTTTCCATATATGCACATTCCTTTTATTACATGAAGTCCTCCAAACGCGTATTGCTTTTTGGATACGGACAGGATCTTCTAGGAATCCCTACTCGCACGAGACTGTTGGTGTCACGCGTCTGACTTGGTGATTTTAGGTAGTCTGCTGTAATACACTCACTCTGTCACATCTTTATAGTAGTCTTGCAACATGCCAGACCAGGCCTTGAAATATGGTTCTTATCATAGTTTGTTAATCATCAAAATATAATTTCATGCTCAGCTCAACAAGTTCCCCCTTTTAATGATGACAAACCCATGTGATAATCAGTCAGCAGCTTGCTCGATGTTTCATCATTCTTCAGCACAAGAACTAGTTTCATTTACAATATTCTTCTTGAAGTTGTCCATGTTCGCACAAGTATAAGGGACTCGCCTTTACATTCATCACAACCCTATAGATGGCTAGGTACGATTCAATGTTAAACCTGCAAATAGACAACTCAAAAATATCTTTTGCCATAAGCTCAATTAACTTTTCAAGGGCCAGGATGCTTTTATAAGCACATACTTAACTTTCCTCTTTTGGCATCATTAAAAAGTTATGTCAATATGGTCAATCGTATAACGCAATACTGTAAAACTCATGGCCACTGGAGCTACATTAACATGTAGATATTATCAAGTGCATACATGAGTAATCAAAACACTTAGTCCAGACACTCAAAATTATCCAAAAAGCTGGAAATTTTATAGATTGTCATTTGATAAACTATGTACCACGTAAAGCCCAAAGGGGGCCCAAACCAAAAGACGGTTGAACAAAGCTGTCAAATTGCCATTATCAAATACAAACAAGAAACAAAAATATAGATATTGTTCATAGATGAGATGTAGTACAGGGAATTGACATAGGAAAACTTGAAACCTAAGAGGACTGAGGACCAGGTTCTTTGGAGGAACATGGTTCTCCTTAGATTAGCCCCAGAAGCCTGTCAATTCTTGTAGCAAAGGCTTCCTGTTCTTTCTTCTTCTCCTCTTTCAACCTCCTATTTTCCTACTTTAGTGAGGCAATTTCTTCTTTCAGCTTCTCCTTTTCCTCATTGGCAGCCGCCGACTCCTCAAGTAGGTTAGTCATTACGCTTTTGCTCTTGGTTCCAAGTGGTCGGGCAACACAGGCACATTCCTTTAGATTCTCCTCATCAAACATATCCATCTTTGTACCCTTTTTAGGATGTCCGAGGGTCACATTAAAGTGTTCAAACACCCTTGTCAATAAAAGCTCATATCGCAAGAAATGAGCACCCCGTTCCTGATCAATAGCCCTTGCTATGTGCTTCATCATCAGAGATGGAAAGTTGATTGGCCTATTCTTCTCTAAGATTTTATTCGGCCCAGTGTGTCACCTTGGAGTGCTCTGGTCTTATTCGTAAAGAAGAAGGATGATTCTATGCATATGTGTAATGATTATCGGCAGTTAAACAAGGTTATAGTGAAGAACATGTATCTATTGCCACGCATTGATGACCTATTTGATCAGTTATAGGGTGCCAGAGTATTCTCAAAGATTCATCTGCGGTAAAGCTATCATCAACTGAAGATTCGGGATACAGATATTTCGAAGACTTCCTTCAGGACTCGGTATGGTCATTATGTGTTCCTTGTGATGTCATTTGGACTGACTAACGCCCCAACAACATTCATGCACTTGATGAACAATGTATTCCAGACCCTATCTAGACTCATTCTTCATTGTGTTTATTCTCAACATCTTGGTGTACTCCCGGAGCCGGGAGGAGCATGAGCACCATTTGAGGATTGTGCTCTAGACCTTGAGAGAAAAGAAGTTGTACGCAAAATTTTCAAAGTGTGAATTCTAGCTTGATTCGGTGGCGTTTTTGGGTCATGTAGTGTCCAGTGAGGGAATCAAGGTAGATTTGAAGAAGATTAAAGAAATACAGAGTTGCCCCAGACCGTCATTAGCCGCTAAAATCCGGAGTTTTCTTAGTTTGGTAGGGTATTACCGTTGTTTCATAGAGGGTTTTTCATCTATTGTGCACATATGACCAGATTGACCCAGAAGGGTGCTTTGTTTAGATGAACGAGGAATCTGAGGAGAGTTTTAAAAAGCTTAAGACTGCATTGACTTCAGCCCCAGTGTTGGTGTTGCCTACTGTTTCGGGGTCTTATACTGTGTACTGTGATGCGTTACGTGTTGGCCTCGACACAGTGTTGATGTAAAATGGTAGGGTGAATGCCTACACCTCTAGACAACTGAAGGTATGTGAGAAGAATTATCCTGTCCACGACATGGAATTAGCAGCTATTGTTCATGCCTTGAAGATTTGGCGGCACTATTTGTCCGGTGTCCCTTGTGAGGTCTATACCGGCCACTAGAGACTACAACATCTGTTCAAACATAACGATCTTAACTTGCGGCAGCAAAGATGGTTAGAGTTACGTAAGGACTGATGTCACCATTCTGTATCATCTCGGGAAGGCTAATGTGGTAAGACGCCTTGAGCCGAAATGCGGAGAGTTTGGGTGTCAGGACCCGCATTTTTCACCCTCGGAAGTCATGATGGCGCCTACTAGTGAAAGCTAGGCAAGCTAATCAATCGAATTATTTGTCTTATTTCCATTTTAATTTCATTACAACTTAATAACATCGACTAACAAACAACATAACTTAACGAGCGGAATAATAAAATTTCAGACTTTAAAATACCGCTAATAAAATTTCCTTAACGAAACTACCCAAGATTTGGTGTCACAGCATCACAGACTGTCTAAGAGTACTACAAATAAGGGTCTGAAAGAAATAACAAAATACTGTCTCTAGGACTACATAAAAGAAACAGGTAGAATAGATATCGGGAGACACCAAGGCCTGCGGACGCCTGTAGGACTACCTCGGTCGCCTGATAAGCAAGAAGCTGGAAGCTCACTACGGTCCGAAATCTGCAGCGCTGGGATCTGCACAAAAGAGTGCAGAGTGTAGTATTAGCACAACCGATTCTATGTGCTGGTAAGTGCCTGGCCTAACCCCGGCGAGATAGTGACGACGCTAGGACCAGACTCCAGATAGACCTGTGCAGTTTTATATATATATATATATATACACACACACACACACACACACACACACATCTACAGCGGAAAGATAGAAGTAATTAAACAATTAAAACTGGGAAAGGGAAACATGCTTCGGGGTAGCAGATAAAACAGATCATCAAAGAATAATAAAGAAACTACAATTTAACTTCTACCACGAATAAGATGAAATACAGGCAACTTTCACTTTCAGTTCTATCTTGTTGCAGGCATGCAACCCGATCCCATTTCTCATATCTTGTGGTAGTCGTACCACCCGCTCCCATTTCATTATATCTTGTGGTAGGCGTACCACTCGCTCCCATTTACATCATATTTTGTGGTAGGCGTACCACCCGCTCCCATTTACATCATATTTTGTGGTAGGCGTACCACCCGCTCCCATTTACAAGTCATCACAAAAATCACAAGAAATCCTGGCAAGGGAACAAAAGCAATATAATCACTTCCCCGCAAGGTAACAATAATATCAAAGCAAACATCCTGGCAAGGGAACAAAAGCAATATAATAACTTCCCAGCGAGGGAACAATAATATCAAAGTAAACATCCCGGCAAGGGAGAATCAGCTATAACCAATCTTAACTCAACTTCTACTCAGCTCAACTAATGCCAATACTCACTTATAATTAAAGTCCACGATAAATAAACTGAGTTCTTGCTCAACATCGAGAATTATCAATCGAGGCTTTAACATATTCCCACAATTGAAACAGTTCCATCTACAATTAATCTCTAAATCCAATTATCAATATTTTAAGTCTAAACATGACCCATTAATATGACACTGGACCCTTCAATTCTTAACAAATCCTTATTCAACTAATCTATTTAGCAATTGACTTTATACCTACAGAAGAAATCTAAACCTATAACAAAGAGGAACAACTGTAAGGAAAAAACCAGCGTAACAAATCATCACGTGAACTCCCATTTCCACATAAAAATACCAAGAACAATATTCAGCAATTTGAACAAGAATCACACAACAACCATCCATTTAAGACTCACGGTCATGCTCGACACCAACATATAGATACTCATCACCATGCCTATACATCGTACTCAACAAGAAGCAATTAACAAATAGGACACAACTCCTAATCCCTCAAGCTAAGGTTAGACCGGATACTTACCTCGCTTTGCAACCAAATTCAAGATTCCAACAAACTTTCGTTGAAACTTTATGTCCGAAGGCTTCAAATCTTTGGTGATACTTCACTAGCGTCAAAGGCACTGGAACTTGATGATCGCGAGTTGAAGAAAATACAACCTCGCTAATGGGACGTTCCCAACCTTGAAACGTCTTGGATAAAGCATCCATGCAACCCTCCATGTGATTACTGTCGTTACTGTCTAAGCAACTGACAAGAGCATGCAGCAACTCTGGCCATCCAGCGAATCCCTCTATTTGTACAAGAACACTTATAATGGTTCCAACTGTAGACCTTATGTGCCTATCTGTCGCCCCTAGAGAAGGTAACAACTCTGATTTTATGTATTGCT
>MCJB01001014.1:111322-172824 GCA_002018475.1 Nicotiana obtusifolia | reverse complement strand
GTTTCTTAGAACAAGAACAAAGAAGATTGGAGAATTATGGGAATTTCGGACAAGTTGAGAAAGGGAGACAAAAGGAAGGGCCGATGACGACTTTAGCAGAGAAAGAAATGAAGTAAGAGGGAAATATTAATAAGAAAACAGAAGTATTGGGCATTGGAAAATTAGTACTATATGGATTCAGTAATTCAATGATGAAACAAATTAAGAAGATAATGTATCCAAATATACTGCACAGGATATAACGGAGAAGAAAAAGAGTCAGAAATCTCTAAGGAAAAATAGTTAGTTTCCAACATGAACTGAGATACTACAATTTGACTCCTACTCAATTTAATAATGGTAGTCGGATAAGGAAAGACGTGTTTCAGAGTACTGCTTGAATTAAAAACTGTGGTGATACGAATCTACACAATAATCACCGTGATGAATTCATATGTTCTAGCAACTGCCACGTGTAGTGTAGTAGATCAGCTATGCGCTCCATTTGCTTAATATGATACCACTTATTCTTGAAGAAACGACATCGAAACATTCTTGAAATGCCCAAGTCCTAAATCATGATACGGACCTACTTGAACTATCAAAACACTTATACAGGTCCGTCTACTAAAAATGTTGACGGAAGTCAACTCACTTGAGGTTTAAAGCTCTATTTCACATTTTAATCCCCTTTTTTTTTCCACATAAGAACGTTCTGAAAAATTATACAGACTGCACATGCAAATCTAGGTGAGGTAAAAAGGAAGTTTTTAAGTCTCGGAACACTGAATTCAATATAAAAACAAGTGATGACCCTTTGGGTCGTCACATTCTCCACCTCTAAAACAATTGTTCGTCCTCGAGCGAACAGAAGAAGGAAGTACCTAAGTCGGGGAAAAGATGTGGATAACGGCTCCGCATATCGGACTCGGACTCCCAGGTCGATGCCTTAAGAGGCTGACCTCTCCACTGAACACGAACAGAAGGAAAACTATTCGACCTCAACTGACGAACCTGCTGGTCTAGAATAGCTACCGGCTCCTCCTGATAAGACAAGTCCTTGTCCAACTGGACGGTGCTGAAATCTAACACGTGAGATGGATCGCCGGTATATTTTCGGAGCATGGACACATGATAAACTGGATGCACGGCTGATAAGCTCGGCGGCAATGCAAGTCTATAACCACCTCTCCCACTCGATGGAGAATCTCAAACGGACCAATGAACCTAGGACTAAGCTTGCCCTTCTTCCCAAATCTCATCACGCCCTTCATAGGCGACACTCGGAGCAATACCCGCTCACCAACCATAAAAAACCACATCTCGTACCTTGAGATCTGCATAGTTCTTTTGCCTGGACTGACCTGTATGAAGCCCAATTCAGGAAGCATCACAATAAACTGTGTAAGGCCCTGAACCTATGGGCAAAACAAACACTGGTGCCGTGGTCAGAGCTGTCTTTGAGCTTCTGAAAGCTCGCCTCACACTCATCCGACCACCTGAACTGGGCACTCTTCTGGGTCAACTTGGTCATAGGGGCTGCAATAGATGAAAACCCCTCCACGAACCGACGATAGTAGCCTGCCAACCCCAAGAAACTCCGAATCTCTGTAGCTGATGCTGGTCTAGGCCAGTTCTTGACTGCCTCTATAACCTTTTTTTTTTTTGAATCAGTAACACATTCATATCTTTAATAAAGAAGCAAGTGCACGGTTAGGCACAACTTTTGTCTCCAACATATTATAGAACAGCAAATGGATCTTTGTTCCATTTCTCCAACATAAAAATAAAAAGATATGAATTCCTAGACCCCTTTTGCTTCCATCTGTTCAAAGTAGGACAACGCTTATAGTTGAAGTTCAAGACACAAAAAGATATAGATACGTTTTTCTATAACTGCTTCTATTTTCTGAGAGGAGTACCCTGCAAATAAATATTTTCTATTTTCTGATCAGGTTTCCAGGATAAAGAGAGTACTGCCAATGTATTTCCAGCCTACTACTTCACACTCAAAATCATTTTTTTTAAAAAGGTTCTTGACCAGTTTGATCATTAAAACCAAACCCTCAATTGAAACTTCATGTAATCCGGTTAAGTTCAAGGAAAATCGAGAGAAGAAAGGCAGGCTTTCAAGAATTTGATATTGAGTTCCGTATCAAATAGAATTTGATATCGATCTGACCAAAGCATAGAAATGGGTTGAAGCAATAAAGATTTTGAACAGCGTAAATGACCAGATGTAACTGTTTTCTCGAAATGAGAGAGAATACCAGATAGTGATTCAACTAGAACCATACTTGATTCTGCATGCAACACAATTTCACAGAAGCGATTATAATCTAGTTAAAGAAATTCAGAACATGTGACATTTTGAACAATCCAAATGGCAATGGATTATATTTTTGCTAATAATCCATAAGCTTAAAGTTCAAACACTAAAAAGGAGACAGACCTCTTGGGACAAATAATGCGGTATAAGCCACCAACGCTAGTAACTCTACCGTAAAGGTCCCTGCTGTATGTCTTTTCTGCCTTTCCAAACCATTCGTCATCCTCAAAGCTCTCAGGCGACAGTAAACCACTGCTGTCTTGATCATCCCACACCTCGTTTCTACAATCTAAATCTTGATTTCTGGCAATGTTTTTCTTTCATTTACTGCCCACCCGTATAGACTTATGCCCCGTTGTTTCTTTATCTAAAATGTATTTCCTCTTTATTGACCTAGTTGGATAACAATCGGGGCCAATTACACCTGATTCAATTTTCTTTAATTGTATCCTATCTCTACGCATTTCCATTTATGTTCATGCCGTGGTGATCTCCTCTACCTCTCAACGTAGGATATATGATGTCCATCCTTGCTAATATGGTAATCCAGTCACCTACGAGGAATCTCTTCATGAAAGGGAACATCCAAATTTTCTCTGTCTAATTCTCTTACATTTCACATATCAACATTAGTATCACCAGGATCCACATAAAACTGACCTTGGCTTGATCTCACTAATGATCGGGCATCCAGAAGGTTCATTAAAACTGATTGTTTGGTCAATGAATGGTGATCCCATGAACTGCTGTTAATGACATCTCTTCGAGGAAACTCAGCATCATCAATATTCTCTCTAAGGGGTTCCAAATAAATTGGTGCCCGAGCATGTCTTTTGTCAAGTACTGCTTGTCCAAGCATACTAGTTCTTTCATATGAATGACCACAATCACTAGTATCTCTTTGCCTAACTTTAAGATATAAATAATCCATATCGTCACCCGTTGAAGGACTAACTTTATCATACTGGTAGATTGTCCGTTCCTTATGCCCAGCTGCATATTCTTCAAGGGTATTATAACTGTGATTTTCACCATATTCATTGAGATATGATGGTTTTCTAAGCTTTGTGGAACTCCTTGAATGAATATCCCCAAGCAAATGCATATCATCTTGAACCACAAGGGCGTAATTCATCCTAGAGATTCCAGAGGATGTGGTCACACGTTCCTTATACTGAGAGGAGGCAGCAACATTCTTAGACCGAGATGCTGACTCCAAGTAGTGCGAAACATCCTGGGAATGAAATCCAGATCTTTCCTCTCTTTCAATCATTTCAATTGCCGACAATTTATCGAGAAGGAAAGGATCAGGGTAATGAGAAACCTCATCTCTAAGCCTAATCTGTTGGGGTTGCACATGGACTGATAAAGGCCTCCTTGCAGTCTCCACATATTTTGAGGTAGATTGAGAGTCAAATGGCAAAGTATGACCTCCTCGGCTTGACTCATCTTCCAAATCCAACAGTTTTTTTTTTGTCCAGCCCATGATGATGCATACTACCGAAAACTCTCTCTTGATTCTCATTACGTCCTTGAGCACTTCTAGCGCTATCATATTCATAATCATAATTTACACCAGCCCCTTTAGCTTCATATTTGTCCTCATCATCAAAGAACTCATCATATCTTCTACTTGTCTCATTGCTACTACTCAAAGAAGCCTGATAATGATGTCGAGGCTTCTTCTCATGCACGTGTCGATAAGCAAGAGACTTCAACTGAGGATGCATTTTGTTAACTCTATCACTAAAATCTTGATCTCTATCAATTAATCCACTCCTACGCCAACTAACTCGGCGAGGCCCTTCCTCTTTCTGAGGACTCGGGCTGCTGAGCGCTCGATGAGGAAGTGCGTTTTCTCGCCATCTCGAAAGAACAGAGTAAAAATCCAATTAGCATTGAGAAACAGAACCGCACGACAAGAAAGAACAAATGTGAAGTTGTTCCTACTCTATAGCCTCTGGGGATAAATACAGACGTATCCGTACCGATCCCTCAGATTCTACCGAGCTTGTCTATGAACTGTGAGACTCATGTAACCTAGAGCTCTGATACCAACTTGTCACGACCCGGATTTTTCACCCTCGGGAGTCGTGATGGCGCCTACTAGTGAAAGCTAGGCAAGCTAATCAATCGAATTATTTGTCTTATTTCCATTTTTAATTTCATTACAACTTAATACCATCGACTAACAAACAACATAACTTAACGAGCGAAATACTAAAATTTCAGACTTTAAAATACCGCTAATAAAATCTCCTTAACGAAACTACCCAAGATTTGGTGTCACAGCATCACAGACTGTCTAAGAGTACTACAAATAAGGGTCTGAAAGAAATAACAAAATACTGTCTTTGGGGCTACATAAAAGAAACAGGTAGAATAGATAGCGGGAGACAACAAAGGCCTGCGGACGCCTGCAGGACTACCTCGGTCGCCTGATAAGCAAGAAGCTGGAAGCTCACTACGGTCCGAAATCTGCAGCGCTGGGATCTGCACAAAAGAGTGCAGAGTGTAGTATCAGCACAACCGACCCCATGTGCTGGTAAGTGCCTGGCCTAACCCCGGCGAGATAGTGACGAGGCTAGGACCAGACTCCAGATAGACCTGTGCAATTATTTTTATATATATATATATATTTATATATACATCTACAGCGGAAAGATAGAAGTAATTAAACAATTAAAACTGGGGAAGGGAAACATGCTTCAGGGTAGCAGATAAAACAGATCATCAAAGAATATTAAAGAAACTACAATTTAACTTCTAACACGAGTAAAATGAAAGAAAGGCAACATTCACTTTCAGTTCTATCTTGTTACAGGCGTGCAACCCGATCCCATTTCTCATATCTTGTGGTAGGCGTACCACCCGCTCCCATTTCAATATATCTTGTGGTAGGCGTACCACCCGCTCCCTTTTACATCATATTTTGTGGTAGGCGTACCACCCGCTTCCATTTACATCATATTTTGTGGTAGGCGTACCACACGCTCCCATTTATAAGTCATCACAAAAATCACAAGAAATCCTAGCAAGGGAACAAAAGCAATATAATTACTTCCCAGCAAGGGAACAATAATATCAAAGCAAACATCCCGGCAAGGGAACAAAAGCAATATAATAACTTCCCAGCGAGGGAACAATAGCATCAAAGCAAACATCCCGGCAAGGGAGAATCAGCTATAACCAATCTTAACTCAACTTCTACTCAGCTCAACTAATGCCAATACTCGCTTATAATTAAAGTCCATGATAAATAAACTGAGTTCTTGCTCAACATCGAGAAACATCAATTAAGGCTTTAACATATTTCCACAATTGAAACAGTTCCATCTACAATTAATCTCTAAATCCAATTATCAATGTTTTAAGTCTAAACATGACCCATTAATATGACACTGGACCCTTTAATTCTTAACAAATTCTTATTCAACTAATCTATTTAGTAATTGACTTTATACCTACAGAAGAAATCTAAACCTATAACAAAGAGGAACAACTGTAATAAAAAAACCAGCGTAGCAAATCCTCACGTGAACTCCCATTTCCACATAAAAATACCAAGAATAATATTCAGCAATTTGAACAAGAATCACACAACAACTATCCATTTAAGACTCACGGTCATGCTCGACACCAACATATAGATACTCATTACCATGCCTATACATCGTACTCAACAAGAAGCAATTAACAAATAGGACACAACTCCTAATCCCTCAAGCTAAGGTTAGACCGGATACTTACCTCACTTTGCAACCAAATTCAAGATTCCAACAAATTTTCTTTGAAACTTTATGTCCGAAGGCTTCAAATCTTTGGTGATACTTCACTAGCGTCAAAGGCACTGGAACTTGATGATCGCGAGTTGAAGAAAATACAACCTCGCTAATGGGACGTTCCCAACCTTGAAACGTCTTGGATAAAGCATCCATGCAACCCTCCATGTGATTACTGTCGTTACTGTCTAAGCAACTGACAAGAGCATGCAGCAACTCTGGCCATCCAGCGAATCCCTCTATTTGTACAAGAACACTTATAATGGTTCCAACTGTAGACCTTATGTGCCTATCTGTCGCCCCTAGAGAAGGTAACAACTCTGATTTTATGTATTGCTGGTTGGCGAGAGGCATATTTTTGAATGCAGCTCTCAGGTTATTTTTTTTAAAAAGCAACCCAGCTGCTTGCCGAATGTCGACTGACTTCCCCTCAGCACGGGCGAAGATAAAAGTGAGATAGTTATTGAATTCAGGGAAGTGAGAGTAGTGTTGAAGTTGTTGCCAAAGCTGAGACTTACCGGAAGTAGCCGGAGACATTTGTTACTCCAATAATCCACATATCTCTTTGAACCCTTCCTCCTGCGGCTGCCATGTTGAACTCGTCGTCGCCACCATAGAAGTTTCTTAGAACAAGAACAAAGAAGATTGGAGAATTATGGGAATTTCGGACAAGTTGAGAAAGGGAGACAAAAGGAAGGGCCGATGACGACTTTAGCAGAGAAAGAAATGAAGTAAGAGGGAAATATTAATAAGAAAACAGAAGTATTGGGCATTGGAAAATTAGTACTATATGGATTCAGTAATTCAATGATGAAACAAATTAAGAAGATAATGTATCCAAATATACTGCACAGGATATAACGGAGAAGAAAAAGAGTCAGAAATCTCTAAAGAAAAATAGTTAGTTTCCAACATGAACTGAGATACTACAATTTGACTCCTACTCAATTTAATAATGGTAGTCGGATAAGGAAAGACGTGTTTCAGAGTACTGCTTGAATTAAAAACTGTGGTGATACGAATCTACACAATAATCACTGTGATGAATTCATATGTTCTAGCAACTGCCACGTGTAGTGTAGTAGATCAACTATGTGCTCCATTTGCTTAATATGATACCACTTATTCTTGAAGAAACGACATCGAAACATTCTTGAAATGCCCAAGTCCTAAATCACGATACGGACCTACTTGAACTATCAAAACACTTATACAGGTCCGTCTACTAAAAATGTTGACGGAAGTCAACTCACTTGAGGTTTAAAGCTCTATTTCACATTTTAATCCCCTTTGTTTTCCACATAAAAATGTTCTAAAAAATTATATAGACTGCACATGCAAATCGAGGTTAGGTAAAAAGGAGGTTTTTAAGCCTCGGAACACTGAATTCAATCTAAAAACAAGTGATAACCCTTTGGGTCGTCACATTGGGCAGTTTAGCATATCTACCAACAGCGGAGAGGCCATTAGCATTAGATATTCAGGCCTTGCCAATCAGTTTGTTAGATTGGATGTTTCAAAGCCGAGTTGGGTTCTGGCATGCGTGGTTTCTTGTCGTCTTTATATGATCGTATCAGAGAGCGTCAATATGACAAACTTTATCTTGTCCTCTAGGACACGGTTCGGCACAGTGATGCTAAGGAGGTTACTATTTGGGATGACGGTGTGTTGTGGATACGGGGTCGGCTATGTGTCCCCACTGTGGAAAGGTTGCGTGAGTTGATTGTTCAGGTGACCCACAGTTTGCGGTACTCTATTTACCCGGGTGCCGCTAAGATGTATCAGTACTTGAGGCAGCACAACAGGTGAAGAACGAGCACCATAGGCTAGGTGGGCTGCTTCAGAGGCTTGAGATCCCCGAGTGGAAATGCGAGCGAGTTACCATGGATTTCATTTTTTGGCTCCCACGGACTCAGAAGAAGTTTGATGTAGTATGGGTGATTGTAGATAGGTTGACCAAGTTGGCTCATTTCATTCCAATGGTGACTACTTATTCTTCAGAGCACCTGGATCAGGTCTATATTCGCGAAATCGTCCGACTTCATGACGTGCCAGTATCCATCATTTTCGACCGGGGTACGCAGTTTACATCGTGATTCTGGGAGGCCGTACAATGTGAGTTAGGCACGCAGGTTGAGTTGAGTACAACATTCCACCCTCAGATGGACCGACAATCCGAGCGCACTATTCAGGTATTGGAGGATATGCTTCGTGGATGTTTTATGGAGTTCGGGGGGTTTTTGGCATCAGTTTTTGCCGCTTGCAGAGTTTTCCTGCAATAACAACTACCAATCGAGTATTCAAATGACTCCGTGTGAGGCCTTGTATGGGAGGCGGTGTCGGTCTCTGGTGGGTTGGTTTGAGCTGGGTGAGGTGAGGCTATTGGGTACTACTTGGTTCAGGATGCTTTGGAAAAGGTTAAGTTGATTCAAGATCAACTTCATACAACCCAATCTAGATAGAAGAGTTATGCGGATCAGAAGGTTGCGACGTTGAATTCATGGTTGGAGAGCGGGTCTTGCTTCGAGTTTTTCCCATGAAAGGTTATATGAGGTTCCGGAAGAAGGGCAAGTTGAGCCCTAGGTATATCGGACCCTTTGAGATTCTTGAGAGGATTGGTGAGGTGGCCTACAAGCTTGCATTGCCACCAAGTCTAGGTGCAGTTCATCCGGTATTCCATGTGTCTATGCTCCAAAAGTATCACGCTAATCCTTCTTATGTGTTGGATTTCAGCTCAGTCCATATGGATATATTACATGAACCCAACATTATTTTTGTCATTTAATTAGTGATTTGAGTTGAAAAAATTTGGGAAAAAATTGTGAAACTTCTTAGACTAAATTTTGGGAATTTGAAAGGCGATTCTAAGTCGGATTTGAGTAATTCTTGTATGGTTGGACTCGTTATCGAATAGGTATCCGAATTTTGTGAGTTTGGCCGAATTCAGAGACGCGTGCCCGGGGTTGATTTTTTGAGTTGATTTTTTGTTTCTCTTTAACGATTGCAACGTTATTGTTCAGAATAGCTTCCTATAGTTTATAATTATGGTATGAAGTTTGTTTGGCCAGATTCGAGCCGTTCGGAGTTTGATAATCGCGGGAAAGGCTAACTAGTGGATTGAGTTAGCGTATTTTGAGGTAAGTGTCTTGCCTAACTCTGTGTAGGGGAATTACCCCTTAGGATTTGTGGTATTTTGTGTTAAGGTTGATATGTGGAAGCCGTGTATGCAAGGTGACAAGTGTGTAATGGGCTAAATGTGGAAATTGACCGTGGTTCTAGCTATGTAGATTCCTTTCATGCCTTTAATTGAGCTGCCATAATATGTTATCTTCATCATCATCAGTCTATCTTCACATGTTTTACTTGTCATCGTTAATACTTGTCTTAACTCTTACTTGCTAACTGTCTTTACATGTTTAGTTAAAGTTATTGTTCTCTCTATTCCTTATTCATTATTTAACCGTTGAGTTCCTTACTTGAAGTCATTATTTCTTGGAATATCCTATTTTTGAATTTGGTATTGAGTTATAAAGATCGTGATTCACATTAAGACAAAGTTGTAAATGATCGAAATACTATTCTTGTTAAGTTATCCATTCTCATTTGTTATTGTTGAGACTCTTGTACATATTGTAGTTGAGCCATAGGTTATCTACTGTGGAAATACTATCATTGTTGACTTCTTTGGCAAGTTGTGATATTGGGCATTTGAGGTGAGATTTGTGATACGCTATGATATTGATACGCATGTGGTGGTATATGGATTGGGTTGAAACGCATGCGGTGAGATAAGGTGGGCTTGATACGCATGTTGCTAGTAGGGGAACTACTTGAAGCCACGGGGTGTGATAAGGTGGGCTAAAATGCGGGAACCTATTTCGGGAAAAATGACTTTAAGAAAAAACCAAATGCAAGGCTCCGGCATTGGTATAAGGAAAGATTGTGATTTGTTTTGTGATATGAGACTACGAGGCGTTATCTCAGTAGTGATTCTTGTTGATACTTTTCTATTACATCACTCGTGTTTGGGTTGCATCATTCCCTTGGCATTCTTATTATGTGTTTTCTTTTGTGATGCCTTATTTGCCTTAGTTCGGTGTAGCTATTCTTGGTATATATCTCATTGTTTTATTTCCATTGTTATTCATTATCACACTGTTATATACATGTTCAGTCTTCTTATTTATTCCATTAGGGCCTTGACCTGGCCTCGTCACTACTCTACCGAGGTTAGGCGTGGCACTTACTGGGTACCATTGTGGTGTACTCATACGCTTCTGCACATCTTTTTGTGCATATATAGGTACTTCTTACCAGCCCAGGCACTAGTGAGTCGAGTTCGGATTTGGAGACTTCAAGGTATACCTGCCGGCGTCCATAGGCCTCGTAGTAACCCTCTATCTTTCTATTTCATTTTCCTTTTTATAGGTACTGTTGTATAGGGATGTTCAGTATACTCTTGTAGAGCTTGTAACTTGATATCACTAGATTTTGGGGAGTTTGTTTCTATTGAGTTGTGGAGGTTTTTTCATAATAGTTGCTGAGTTATTTGAGAGTTTTATCATTATCTCAGTCATATTCTTCATGTATGTTAGGCTTACCTAATCTTAGAGACTAGGTGCCATCATGACATCATCCGGATGGAAATTGGGATCCGCGACATTATGTCTCTCGGTGTTTGAATTATCAACAAGTGAATTACGAGTATCAGAAACCGGGTGGGTTGACTCAGAGATTGGAGATACCGGAGTGGAAGTGGGAGTGCATCGTTATGGATTTTATGGTAGGCTTACCAGAGACCTTGAGGAAATATGATACAGTCTGGGTTATTGTGGACCGGTTGACTAAGTCCGTAAACTTTATTTCGGTGATGACTTTCTATTCTTCTGAGGCGGATGGCTCAGATTTACATCTAGGAGATTATCTGCCTGCACAACATGCCCATTTCCATCATTTCTGACCGAGGAATGCACTTCACATTGCATTTTTGGAGAGTTGTGCAACGTGAGTTGGGTAGACGAATCAAGCTAACTACCGCATTTCATCCTCAGATGGACAGATAGTACGAGCTCACTATTCATCTTGGAGGGCATTACGTTTCTCTGTTATTGATTTCAGATGTTCATTGGACCATTTCTTACCTCTAGCAGAGTTCGCCTACAATAACAGCTATTAGTCGAGCCTTCAGATGGCTCCGTACGAGGCCTTATATGGGAGGCGATGTCGCTCGCTGATTGGTTGGTTAGAGCCTGGAGAGGCTAGATTATTAGATGTTGATTTGGTCCGTGATGCTATGAAAAAGGTTAAGGTGATTCATGAGCGACTTCATACAGCTCAGTCCAGGCAAAAGAGCTATGCAGACCGGAAGGTTTAAGATGTGTCTTACATGGTGGGTGAGAAGGTTCTTCTCCAAATGTCGCATATGAAGGGCGTAATGTGGTTCGAGAATAAGGGCAAGTTGAGCCCGAGGTTTATTGTACCTTTAGAGATCTTGGGGAGGTTGCTTACATGGTTGCAATATCCTAACCTCGCAGGGGTACATCCGGTATTTACGTTTCCATGCTTCAGAAGTACCATGAGGATAGATCGCATGTTTTGGATTTCAGCACGGTGCAACTTGATTAAAATTTAGCCTATGAGGAAGAGTCGTTGGCTATTCTAGACCGGTAGCTTCGTAAGTTGAGATCGAAGAGTTTTCCTTTCGTGAAAGTGTAGGTGGAGAGTTCATCCGATTGAGAAGGATACATGGGAGTACGAGTCTGATATGTGGAGCAGATACCCCCAAATTTACTATTCCACGTACATTTTTATGTCCGTTCTAGGACGAATAGAGGTGGAGAATGTGATGACCCAATAGGTTGTTTTTGAGAACAAGCCTTAATTTTCGTGTTTTGAGGCCTCTTATAGCTTCCTTCGATGTTTATCGATTTGCGTGCATGGTCCATTTTGTTTTCAAAAAAGCTTTTACGTAAAATTTTGAAGAAAATGTGATTTTTGGCCTAAAATGAGACTTGAGTTGACCACGGTCAACATTCTTTGTAAATGACCTCGGATCAGTATTTTAATGATTTCGGTAGGTTCTTATGATATTTTTTGACTTGTATGCATGTTTGGTTGGGGTCCGGGTTGATCCGACCGCATTTCGGCCCGTTATGTGAAAAATGAGTTCTAAACTTTAAATCCTTGAGCTTTGATGATCGGTTCTTGTTATTTGATGTTATTTTGATGATTTGAGGTATCAAGCAAGTTTTTATAAAGTTATTACACTATTGTGCATGTTTGGTTTGGAGTCCGAAGGGCTCGAGTGAGTTCTAGATGAGTTTTTATTAAAATTGGAATAACAGGTGCAATGTCTGGTGCATCTAGGATGCAGGTTTGGCAAATGCAAAGACCTGCTCGCAAATGCGAGCTTTGCTTTTGCGGATTCAGGTTCTCATTTGCGGTCCTTGTACTAAGAGTGATGACTTCTCAAATGCGAAGTCAGGATTGCATTTATGATCGGAAGGCTTTTGCTTTTGCGATCAAGTAGTCGCTTTTGTGACAGGGTGGCAGGAATAGAAGGCTTCGTAAATGCGAAGCCAGGGCTGCATTTGTGACAGGTAGGACTCCGCAAATATGATGTTTTGTGATGCAAATACGACATCAGGGGACTGTTGTACAATTCACACTTGTAGACTGATGTTCGCATTTGCGGGCATCACAATTGCGAACAAGAATTCGCAATTGCGATACCTGCAGCTGGGTAAAAAAGGAAAAAATTAGGACTTAGCTAATTTTACATTATTTCTAAACCCCAAACACTCTAGAGGTGATTTTTGAAGAACTTTTTCTTCCCAAATTCATTGGTAAGCAACTCTATTTCATTTTCTATCAATTCCCCATTATTTTTCATGAATTTTTAACATCAAACCTAAGAATTTCATGGTAGAAATTAGGGGTTTTGTGTAGAATTTAGGAATTTTATAAAATTGAGATTTAAACCTCAAATTGAGATAGTATTTTGAAACAGATCACATAATGGGGCTCGGGGGTGAATGAGTAATCGGGTTTTGGTCTGAATCTTGGATTTTGATCAAACGGGCCTGGGTTGAGTTTTGTTGACTCTTTTAAAAATGATCAAAATTGAATATTTCTCATTCATGGGCTGTTTTTAAAGCTTATTTTGAATTGTTTTAACGATATTTGGTTAGGTTTGGTTGGTTTAGAGGCTTGTTTGGAAGGAAAAGCCATGTTGATTGTTGATTTGATTGCGAGAAGAGGTACGTGTCTTGTCTAACTTTCACTTGAAGGAATTAGGACTTGATGGTCTATTTTGTTACATGAATTATGTGGAGAAACGACTTATATGCGAGGTGACAAGTGTATATGCACTTTCATGGGTTAAAGCAGGCAGGTTGCGCTATTTACCTTTATGTCATCACTTATTCTATGTTATTTCTTATTATATTCTTTGATTGCTACATGATCTTACTTGTTATCCATGCCTTACTTGTTACCTGTCAATTAGCTGTTAACTATTTTGATTTATTTACTTTTCGCTCAATATCTGCTTACCTACTATACTTCCTACTTGTATTAATTGTAAATCTTCATTGTCTCGTGTCTTTACTTACCTTATTTGTCTTTATATTATTCGTTGCGCTTTATCATGTTATATTCGATTGTGTGAATCATTTATCTATTCTTGTATTAATAAATTATCGTGGTTTGTGATTACAAGTCGTTGGTTATCTCCGTTTGTACTGGTAGTTCCTTGATGTTCCTTACGCGTTATTACCCCTTTTGTGTTGAGATTTCGTTATTGGTGGTATTAAGTTGTTTATGTTTATGAGTTGACTGCAACAATATTGAAATGAGTTGACAATCGGAACGGGTTGCGCGCCTCTATAGATATTAATATAATAATGAGATCGAGTTACACGCCGTAACAACTACTGTGAAATGATATTGGGATCGGGTTGCACACTGCAACAGATACTGTGAGTAAATAATGGGATTGCTTTGCGCGCTGCAACAAAATGTGATGTGTTGTAGCTGTAGTGTTTTATCTTGGTACTGTGATATGAGGTTTGAGAGGATGTCATTCAGAGTCCTTAGGTTACTTGACACTTCGAGTCCCGTACTTATGAGTTTACAGCTTTATCTATATTTCTGTTTTCTGTTATTATCATTATTCGTACAGGTTTATAGTGGGTGTCCTATCATATCCTCGTGTCACGACCCAAATTTTCCTCCATAGGATGTCGTGATGGCACCTAGTCATTATGATTAGGTAAGTCTAACACTTATTGAATTAAATGACAGAATTTAAAACAACTATTAAGCATGAAACTGAAATTTCTATAGTGAACCAATAATCCCGAGTGCAATACAATATCCCAAAACTGGTAGTATAAGTCATGAGCTCTAATGAGTTTACTAGGAAGTTTCTAAGTACAACCGTTTTGGAATAGAAATAAACTTTACAAGGTAAAATATCATAAGGTGACTCTTAAGCATGCGAACGCAACGACAGGTATACCTTGAGTCTCCACAGCAATGTCAGATCAACTAGCTAATGATCCACAAACTCCAGAATACCTGGATCTGCACAAAAATGTACAGAAAGCGTAGCATGAGTACACTACAGCCGTACCTAGTAAGTATGAAGGCTAGCCTCGGTGGAATAGCGATGAGGGACAGTCACGACACCTACTAGACATGACAACCTGTACGAGTATAAATACGAAACTAACGAGGAACAGGATCAATAATATAAAGCTAAGCATGGTAAACAACAATAATATTTGCAACAAAAACTAGAAGCGATGATTATCAACAAAGAACAAACTAGTAATAGCACCATAGGGTAAGTTGAATACATTTTAAGTCCGGTGAAACCAAGTAAGGAAAACAAATAACAACTCAATAAAAACGACTATTTTCACACAAGATCTATTCAAGAGTTTCCCCCGAGGTACCACACCTCATAATTTCAATTCACGAATCCTAATCACTTGGAATCTTGTGCCCATATTACAATTCACAAATTGCATGGACAATTCACATGCTACACGGACAACTCATGTGCCAATACCATTAGTACCTCTGCCTCTGTCTCTACCCCGGCCTCTAGCAGCACCGACTCTGGGGCCAACGTCATCAGTAACTGCAGCTCATGTTCTCACCATCTGTGAGATAATAGAATGACAAAAGATCAAACTCCGAAATGAATAAACTCGCAAGATAGGAGTGAAAGAAGTGAAGTTTCCTAATAGTTCCGAAGCCTCTCAAAGATAAGTACATACGTCTCCATACGAATCCGAAAGGCTCTAATAAACTCGCTTATGACTCGTAGCACCTATGAATCTAGAGCTCTGGTACCAACTTGTCACGACCCCAATTTTCTTCCGCAGGATGTCGTGATGGCACCAAGTTACTAAGACTAGGTAAGCGTAACACCTATTGAATTAAATGATAGAATTTAACCAGAAACAACTATTAAGCATGAAACTGAAATTTCTATAGTGAACCAATAATCCCAAGTGCAATACAATATCCAAAACCGGTAGTACAAGTCATAAGCTCTATTGAGTTTCCTAGCAAATTTCTAGGTACAACCGTTTCGGAATAAAAATAAATTGTACAAGGTAAAGTATCAGAAGGTGAATCCTAGGCATGCGAACGCAACGACATGTATACTTTGAGTCTCCACAGCAATGTCCGATCAACTAGCTAATGATCCACAAACTTCGGAGTACTTGGATATTCACAAAGATGTGCAGAAAGCATAGCATGAGTACACCACAGCGGTACCCAGTAAGTATCAAGACTAACCTCGGCGGAGTAGTGAGGAGGGCAATCAAGACACCTACTAGACATGAGAACCTGTACGAGTATAAACATGAAACTAACGAGGAACAAGTTCAATATAAATCTAAGCATGGTAAACGACAATAATACTTGCAATAGAAACTAAAAGTAATGACTATCAACAAGGAACAAACTGGTAATAGCATCATAGGGTAATCTGAATACAGTTTAAGTCTGGTGAAGCCAAGTAAGGGAAACAAGTAACCACTCAATAAAAACGACTGTTTTCACATAAGATTTATTTAAGAGTTTCCCCGAGGTACCACACCTCATAATTTCAATTCACGGGTCCCAATTCATGAACCCTAATTACTTGGCATCTTGTGCCTATATTACAATTCACAAATCGCACGGACAACTCACGTGCCAATACCATTAACACATCATACTTGCACGTACAACTCACATGCTAAGGGAGTGGCAATATCTCATAGCCGCACGGACAACTCACGTGCAAACAATAACATTGATTCACAACCGCACGGACAACTCACATGCCAACAATAACAGTAACTCACGACCACACGGATAACTCACGTCCCAATACTACAACTCTCACACAGAAGGCTAGTAAATGAGAATACATGTAAATGGTCAATAGACATCAATATTCATCTTCATAAACCGATACGAGTGATTAGTTAAGTGTATGCTTGTGCAAGTGTTCTACTGCAACTCAAGTCAACAAGTAAGAGCAGAGACAATGAACGGTACATAGGAAGCAACACAACGAAACGTAAAGTGCATAACTCACACAAGGTAGGACACCACTAAAAAAATATCATAAATAACAATGCCCTAGGCCATCACAATTCATCACAAATCATCCCTGACATAGCCCCCTTGTCTCGCCACGTGCACAACAACAAAGTAAAAGCCCGCCTTGTCTTGCCGCATGCGCATAATAGTATTCCCGCCTTGGCATGCCACATGCGCAAAACACACACACAAACACACACACACACACACACACACACATATATATATATATATATATCCCGCCTTGTCAAGCCGCATGTGCAAATATATCAATGATAACAATAGCATGGACAACTCATATGCGAACACCCCGACAATCCTCTCAAGAGTATCACGTGTGCCAAAAATATTACAACACATTATAATAACTTGCATCACATGTGCCCATATGCCTCAACATTTCCTCAAACAATTCCAATACCACAACCACACATAGTCCTCGGCTCAACAAAATAGAATACAACCATTATAACAATAACATGAGAATACGACAAGTAAATCATCAAAAGAATTTCAAAACACAAAGAAACAGAAGAACGAGTTCACAATGAAAGACATAGCAAGTAATAATGGTATCAAACAAGAATAACTCAACAAAGGGAGAGATAATGTGTAACAACAAAATCCAATAAGAGTAACTCAACAATTGAAGGGATAGCAGGTAACAATGTTTCCAAATAAGTACAACTCGACGATAAGAGAAATAGCATGTAACGATGATTCCAGGTAGGTACAACTCAACAATAAGGAAGATAACATGTAATAATGATTCCAAATAAGGATAAGTCAGCAGTGGAAGGAATAAAAATAACTTCGATTAAGGTTAAGCAATTACGGAAGAAATAACAATAACTCCAACTACGGTTAAGCAATTACGGAAGAGATAGCAATAACTCCAATTAAGGTTAAGGAATTAGGGAAGAGAAAACATGACAATTAAAATGCAACAACTTTAATTAAGGCATATAAGTGTTTATTTGACAACAAGTGCAGAACATGAATCAATCAACTTCAAATAAGGCACGTCAGGGTGAATTTAACAATTGAAGGATTAAACATGATAAGACAACGTCCTATTCCTATCAAATCAACTCGGAATGACACCAAACTTTGCGGACAAGTTCCAAATGACACAACAGATTTATTCCAAGTCCCGAAAAAGAAATCCAATCATGATAGCTACGAAGTCAACCTACGGTCAAACTTATGAAAATTCAAAACCTTAAAAATTGCCAATTTCTGGCAAAACATCACTAATCAACCTACGGGCTTCCAAATTCGGTTCCGAGCATATGCCCAAGTCCAAAATCACGATACGAACCTATCGGAGCCATCAAAACATCGTTCCCCGATCGTTTTCACAAAAGTCAAATCTCGATCAGCATTTTCAAAATCAGCTTCTAAAGTGAGAATCGCTCATCCGAATTCATTTCGTACCATTCGAAAATCGAACCCGACCATGCCCAAAAGTTCTGATACACAATATGTAGCTACTCAAGGCCTCGAACCACTGAACAGAACCTTAAAGATCGAAATGACCGATGGGGTCGTTACATTCTCCCCCTATTAAATAAACATTCTTCCTCGAACGTGCCAAAACTCTTCCCCAAGCCATCAAATCACTGTATAAACTCACCATACATATACTCCCGGGTGATCCCACGTCACCCCAATTCACATAAACTCGACAACATCATCCCAACTGGATATTATTCCTTCTACTCATGCCGAAAAGCCTTAAAATCAAACTTCTACATCTACCAAGGGCCCCATTATCACACAAGCACACTGTAAAATCCTCAACTAGCTACAACAGCTCATGCATACACCCATAGAGTATAACCACAAAACCTAACACATCATCCATATTGCCCATAGCAATAAATCTGACCGCAATAATCGCCCATTACCAAACCTGGTACCAGCAAATAGGATCATATCGATTAGACCCTTGTTCCAAACCTCCACAATGCTGAAAATAATGCAAGAAACACGCGAAAGCTCATAACTATTAATCCGATCAACAAGCCACCTCAAACGCCACCTGGGAACACACATCGCAATTCGAACCCAACAAGCACAACTTGAATGTGACTGAATATGAAAAGAGGAACACATGAGAGAACCGTCAAATAAGCCAAATAGGCATAACTCCTCACAGATACCATAATACGGATTCAATCCACAAGGGAGAAGTAAGACACACATAACAACCACAACAAATCTTGCCTTAATATCACCTCTCTACGGCACACAGCCCATCACAAACACACCTATCCATCAAAAACACCAGGTCCTATCCTTAACACGGAATCACAAGTAAAACAAACATCATATTGCCTAAGACACTATAACAACTAACCCCGTAGAACCAAAACCACTGCACGAAACAAACTTTTCGTACCTATAGAACACTTAGATCATCAATCATGGCCAAACCACCTAGAAATCACGTCAAAACCTACCGTATATAACTAACAGAAAGTCCACCCAAGTCTCATGACCTACCATGGAAACCAAACTAGAACGATAGACACATGCTATCATAACAAAAAATTTCAACTAGCATGAGCAAATTGATAGAGTATAAGAGTCACAAAACACAACCATATCTGAAACAAGGTAGGATGAATCTTATTAATAAATGGGACAGGATCGAAGTAACACAAATGCATCTCTATACTCAACTGAAACCATACATGTAAGGACACCATCTGGTGCATCAGCCTCTGTCAAACCAGAAAGAGCATAACAATGGGCCCGACCTTCCTCTCTAAGGCGACCTCTACCCGCCTAACTCCCACCCCTAGCTGGCCGTGTAGGTACAACAGCAACTAGAGCAGAACTCGTAGCCTGAACACCCTGCTATAACACCTCTGTCCAGAGTCTGGGACAATCTCTCACTATGTGGCTGGTATCTCCACACTTAAAGCAGTCTCTCCACTGGCGTGGCTGTGGAAGCTGCCCCGCATAGGTACTCTGGGACCCATGGATACCTGAAGCACCACGTGAAGCATGAAGTGCAAACTGAATTGGCTGACCCACAAAACCTCTACCATGAATTACCCTGCCTCCAAGATAGGGACAAGTAGATCCTCCTAGTCCACGAGGCCTCTTAGTCTCCCTACCCTCTCTCTCCTGGCCCCGTATGCCTTCTCTATCTCATGGTCCCGCATGCCCTCTAATCGGCGAGCAATCTCTACCACCTGCTGAAACGGAACATCTGTCTCCAACTCTCGAGCCATGCTGAATCGGATACCACAACTGAACCCCTCAATGATTCTGCGGACTTGCTCTCTAACTGTAGAAACCAAAGCAGGTGCGTGCCTTGAAAAATCATTGAATCTAACAACATACTCTCACACTAACATAGTGCCCTGGCGTAGTTGCTCAATTGCGCGTGCCATGCATCCCGAAGGGTCTGGGGAACAACTCTCAAGAACATCTCTGAAAATTGAGTCTATGAAAGTAAAGCTGCATCAGGTAGACTACCCTCCTCATAGCCTGCCACCACTGATGCATTGCTCCCGTCAGCTGGAATGTAGTAAAATCAACTCAACTTGTCTCCACAATACCCATGGTGCGGAGAGTATGGTGGCACTCCTCTAGAAAATTGTGTGCATCCTCTGAAGCTAAACCACTGAAAGTAGGAGGGTGATACTTCTTGAACCTCTCGAGCCTAAGCTGCTCATCCTCAGATACTGCTGACCTAACTGTGGGCTGAAACGGAACAGCAGGTTGTGCTGGCATGACACCTGGAACCTGACAAATGTGGACTTGTTGCTCTGGAGTGTAGGCGGCGGGAGTCTGAGCTCCTCCCCCGGTCTGTGAAGTAGCTGGTGCAACCGGAATCAATCCCGCCTGAGCGAATGTACCAAACAGGCTCAGGAGCTGTGCTAAGGTCTCCTGATGTCCCGGGGTAGTAATAGCCGCCTTCGGTGCTTGTCCCCTAACCGGAGCTACTGGTGCCTCCTCAGCTGCCGCTCTGGCAGGTGCTCTACCTATATCACTTGATCCTCCTCGAACTCTGCCTTAGCCTCTACCCTGGCCCCAAGCAACACTGGCTCTGAGGGCAACATCATCAATAACTGCGGCTCGTGTTCTCACCATTTGTGAGAGAATAGAATGACAAAAGCTCAAACTCCGAAATGAATAAACTCGCAAGATAGGAATGAAAGAAGTGAAGTTTCCTAATAGTTCCGCAGCCTCTCAAACATAAGTACAGACGTCTCTGTACCGATCCACAAGACTCTAATAAACTCTCTTATGACTCGTAACACCTATGAACCCAGAGCTCTAGTACCAACTTGTCACGACCCTAATTTTCCTCCGAGGATGTCGTGATGGAACCACGTCACTAGGACTAGGTAAGCCTAACACTTATTGAATTAAATGACAGAATTTAACCAAAAACAACTATTAAGCATGAAATTGAAATTTCTATAGTGAACCAATAATCCCAATTGCAATACAATATCCCAAAATCGGTCGTACAAGGCATAAGCTCTACCGAGTTTACTAGAAAATTTCTAAGTACAACCATTTCGGAATAGAAATAAACTGTACAAGGTAAATTATTAGAAGGTAACTCCTAGGCATGCGAATGCAATGATAGGTATACCTTCCACAGCAATGTCTGATCAACTAGCTAATGATCCACAAACTCCGAAGTACTTGGATATTCACAAAAATATGTGGAAAGCATAGCATGAGTACACTACAGCAGTACCCAATAAGAATCAGGACTAACCTCGATGGAGTAGTGACGAGGGAAGTGAAGACACCTACTAGACATGAGAACGTGTACGAGTATAAATTTGAAACTAACGAGGAACAAGATCAATATAAAGCTAAGTATGATAAACGATAATTAACACCTCATACTTTTACGGACAACTCACGTGCTAAGGGAGTGAAAATATCTCATAACCGTACGGATAACTCATGTGCCAACAATAACAATGATTCGTAACCGCATGAACAACTCACGTGCCAACAATAACAGTAACTCATGACCACACGGACAACTCATGTGCCAATAGTACAACTCTCACACAAAAGGCAAGTAAACGAGAATACATGTAAATGGTCAACAGACGTCAAGATTCATCTTCTTAAACCGATATGAGTGATTAGTTACGTGTATGCTTGTGCAAGTGATCTACCATAACTCAAGTAAACAAGTAAGATTAGAGACAACGAATGGTACATAGGAAGTAACACAACGAAACGTAAAATGCATAACTCACACAAGATAGGCGCACCACTACACAAATATCATCAATAACAATGCCCCAAGGCCATCACAAGTCATCATAAATCATCCCTGACATAGGCCCCCTTTTCTCGCCAGCAACAATAAAGTAAATGCCCGCCTTGTCTCACCGCACGCGCATAATAGTATTCCCACCTTTGTCATGCCACTTGCGCAATTTTATATATATATATATATATATATATATATCCCGCCTTGTCATGCTGCATGTACAAATATATCAATGATAATAATAGCATGGACAACTCACGTGCGAACACCCCGACAATCCTCTCAACAATATCACGTATGTCAAAAATAATACAACACATTATAACGACTTGCACCATATGTGCCCATATGCCTCAACATTTCCTAAAACAATTCTAATACCACAATAACACATAGCCCTCGGCTCAACAACACTGACTACAACAATTACAACAACAATAATAAGAGAATACAACAAGTAAATTAACACAAGAATTTCAAAACACAAAGAAACGGAAGAAGGAGTTCACAATGAAAGACATAACAAGTAATAATAGTTTAAAACAAGAATAACTAAACAATGGGAGAGATAATTTGTAATAACAAAATCTAATAAGAGTAACTCAATTGAAGGGATAACATGTAACAATGTTTCCAAATAAGTATAACTCGACGATAAAAGAGATAGCATGTAACAATGATGCCAGGTAGGTACAGTTCAGTGATAAGGAAGATAATATGTAATAATGATTCCAAATAAGGATAAGTCAACAATGGAAGGGATAACAATAACTTCGATTAAGGTTTAGCAATTACCGAAGAGATAACAATAACTCCAATTAAGGTTAAGCAATTACAGAAGAGATAACATGACAATTAAAAGGCAACAATTTCAATTGAGGAATATAAGTATTTATTTGGTCCTATGGTAGATTATGTCTACCCATGACCCCACGAGTTCATATATGCGATTAGTTTCAGAATCCGAGTCCAAATCGACTCTCAAAACTCAATTCTTATTTTTCAACAACTTGACAATGTTTCGCGAATTTTCACTTTGATTCACATGATTTTGATGTTAAAATCTAAGATATAATGATGGAATATTATTAGAAATAGATTAGAATCACTTACTCAACGTTGGTAGATGAAAATCCCTGTTCAAAATCGCCGCCTACCGAGTCTATGGTTCCAAACTATGAAAATATGATCAAAATCCCGTCCCCCAGCTCTTATGTCCTGTCGCAGGTGTCGCTATTGCGACTTGGGGTTTGTAAATGCGAACCACGCAAACGCGAAGAAACCGTCGCAGATGCGAAGCTCTTCACACCCCTGCTATAGTCGCAAATGCGACATATTTTTTGTAATTGTGAACATTGGCACTTCACAAATGCGAACAACACACCAAGGCCCTCAATCGCAATTGCGAAGCCGTGATGCGCAAATGAGAAACTAACAGACTTAAACTAGCATTGCAATTGCGACTCCTTTCTTGAAATTGCGAGACCTGAAGCTTCTTCACAAAACCAGCAGTGCCGAGCTCTATCAAAACACTCTACAACGCGTCTGAAACACATCCGAGCCCCTGAGGCTCCAAACCACACATCAACACAAGTCTAAAAATATAACACGAACTTGCTCGTGTGATAATAATCATTAAAATAGCATCCGAAATCACGATAGGGCCTCAAAACACAAGGATTCAACATGAAACTAAAAATCTTCTAAAAATACAACCGCGCGTCCGATTCTTACCAAATCAACTCGGAATGACACCAAACTTTACGGACAAGTTCCAAATCACACAACGAACTTATTCCAAGTTCCCAAACAGAAATCTAAACTAGGGCCAAACTTATGAAAATTTTGAAGTCTTAAAATTGCCAACTTTCTGCAAAACATCACAAATCAACATACGGGCTTCCAAATTCGATTCTGGGTATACACCCAAGTCCAAAATCACGATACGAACCTAACGGAGCCATCCAAACACCGTTTTGTGGTCTTTCACAAAAAAGTCAAACCTCAGTCAACATTTTCAAAATAAGCTTCTAATCATCCAAATTCATTTCGAACCATCCGAAAATCAAATCCGACAAAACTCAAGCCTCAAACCACTAAACTGAAACTTAAAGCTCAAAACGACTGGTCGGGTCGTTACACCTCATCACTACTTTGTCGAGGTTAGGCTCGACACTTATGAAGTACATGGGGTTGGTTGTACTCATACTATACTTCTGCACTTCTTGTGCATATCTTAGAGTTGGTCCCTGTGGTGTTTAGAGGAGTTTGCTCGGATTCGACTACTACAGGAGACTTGAGGTAGAGCTGCTCGGTGTTTGTAATTCCTGAAGTTCTCTTCTATCATGTTTTCACTACTATTCTAGTTTCTAACATTTGTATTTCCTTTCAGACAATGTTTATAGTATTTTAGAGACTCATGTACTTGTGACTCCGAACTTTTAAGATTAGTATAGACTAAGTTATTCACGATCATATGCATTTTAGATTTTACCAATCGTTAGTTATTATTATTCTGTTTTAAATTGTTAAAATTGGTTAATTCTATGGTTGACGTCGGTGTAACGACCCGACCGGTCTCTTTGAGAATTAGCGTCCCATTCGGTAGCTTATGGTATCGAGCAACTTCGTATTGTGTGTTATGACTTGCATGTGTGGCCGGGTTCATTTTTTTGATGATTTGAGATTAATTTGGAAGAAGGATTCTTGTTTTAAAAGCTGAAGCAGTAAGAGTTGACCAGAGTTTGACTTTTATGTGATGATTCTGGAATGGTGTTTTGATGATTACAATAGCTTTGTGTGGTTATTTTGGATCCCGATTTGGATTTAGAGGTCTGTAGGTTGATTTGAAGAATTTTGGAGAAAATTGAAAAGTTGAAGTTTTGGAAGGTTGAGAGGTTTGACCGGGATTTGACTTGGTTGATATCAGGATCGGAATGCGATTCTAAGAGTTGGATTAGCTTTAGGACTTGCATGAAAAAATTAACGTCATTCCAGATTAATTTGATATGTTTCGGTGCGAGTTGTAGAAGTTGGAAGTTCATAAGTTAATTAAGTTCAATTTGAAGTGCGATTCATAGTTTTGATATTGTTTGATGTGATTTGAGGCCTCGAGCAGGTCCCTATTAAGTTAGGGAACTAGTGGGTATGTTCAGACGGGGTCTCGGGGGCCCCGGATGTGTTTCGTATGGGCCACGAACCATTCCTCATGATTTGAAGTGCTGATTCTGTTATCCGGGTTCTCCTCATTACGTTCGCGTCAAAGGTAGCACATTCACGTAGTGTATTTGGAGGTAGGCAGTAATTGTTCTTCGCGTTTGTGAAGGTTGGAAGGCTTTTATCTTCGCATTCGCACACAGTGGTCCGCGATCGTACAGAGGTAAGGCGGGAATGGCATCAGGCATCATTTCTCTTCACGTTCGCAAGTACAACGCGTTCAAGTAGAATCTGAAGATTTTGTCACCTCGTTCGCGACCTTTATGTCGCGTTCGCGAAGCACATTTTGGAAGCCTTCATTTTTTTGTTCCTCGCGATCGCGATGTATTATTCACTAGGTAGAAATGTAAGAACTCTATTTCGAGGATTTGGTCATTTTTATCATATCTTGAGTTGTAGGCGTAAGATTTGAGCAATATTCGAGGGGTTCTTCACGTGTTGGATTGGGGTAAGTGTACTTTACCCGGATTTAAGTTTATTTCGTGATTCCATCTTTATTTTTATCATTAAATTAGTGGTTTGAGGTGAGAACAAATGGGAATTTTGTGAAATCTTTCAAAAATATAAAATGATTATTTAAAGGACGCATTGATGCAGAAATTGGATAGATTTGGTATAATTGTACTCGTTATCAAATGGATATTTGGATTTTGTAAATTTTTTCGGGATCCAAGGTGCGAGCCCGGGGTTGACCTTTTGGGTTGACTTTTTAGTTTTAGTTAAAGATCGAAGCTTTATTATCCAGAATTATTTTCTATGATTCTTATTTATGATGTTAAGTTAATTTTGCTAGATTTGAGTCGTCCAAGTTTTTTAACACGAGAATGTCAAGTTAGAGTGCCGGTCTAGCTTCTTTGAGGTGCGTATCTTGCCTAACTCTGTGTGGGGAACTACTCCTTAGGATTTGAGTCATTTGTGCTAATTGCGTCATGTGAAGGCCGTTTACGCGAGGTGACGAGTATGTACGCGGCTTATTTGTGGGAATTTGACCGTTTTTGGTTCTTAGGTTCTTATGTCCATTAGAAATGAAGTTGTCCTATCACGTTAAATTCTCCATTTACTAAAATTTCCCTTACATTTCTTATTTGGAGTTGATTGATTCATGTTCTAGCCTTGTTGCCTATTAACTGTTATGTGTCTTAATTAAAGTTATTGTTGTTTTTCCGTAATTGCTTAACCTTAATTGAAGTTACTGTTGTTTTTTCCGTAACTGCTTAGCCTTAATTGAAGTTATTGTTGTCTTATCCGTAATTGCTTAACTGTAATTGAAGTTTTGCTATCCCTTCCATTGTTGACTTATCCTTATTTGGGGCCATTGACTCATGCTACCTCTTTATCGTCGAGTTGTACTTATGTGGAATCATTGTTGCACATTATCTCTCCCCTTGGTGAGCTATTCTTGTTGAAACCATTATTCCTTGTTGTGTCTTTCATTTTGAGCTCGTTCTTCCGTTTATTTGTGTTCTATAATTCTTGTGTTGATTTACTTGTCGTACTCGCGTGTTATTGTTGTTGTTATTGTTGTTGTACACAGTGTTGTTGAGCCGAGGGCTATGCGTGGTTGTGGTATTGAAACTGTTGTGAGGAAGGTTGTGGCATATGGGCACATATGGTGAAAGACCTTATATTTTGTTTTTATATTTTTGACATACGTGGTATTGTTGAGAGGATTATCGGGGCGTTCACACGTGAGTTGCCCGTGCTATTGCTATTGTTGATATTTGCACAAACGGCGTGACAAGGCAGGCTCTATATGTGTGTTTGCGCATGTGGCCAGACAAGGTGGGAATATTACTATGAGCATGCGGCGAGACAAGGCTCGAGCATTTACTTTATTATTGCTCACGTGACGAGACAAGGTGGGCTATGTCGGGGAATAATTTTTATGACTTGTGATGGCCTGGGGGCATTGTTACTAACGATATTTGTGTAGTGGTGTGCATACCTTGTGTGAGTTTTACATTGTATGTTTTGTGGTGATGGTCTCCTATGTGCCATTCGTTGTTTCTACTCTTACTTGTTGACTTGAGTTGTGATAAAACACTTGCACAAGCATAGACGTAATTAATCACCCATTTCGATTTAAGAAGATGAATCCTAATGATATTGACCATTTATATGTACTCTCGTCTACTTGCCTTCTGTGTGAGAGTTATCCTGTTGGCATGTGAGTTGTCTGTGCAGTCATGAGTCATTTTTATTGTTTGCACGTGGTTTTCTGTGGGGTTGTGAATATTAGATATTGTAACTTTCTTGGCACGTGAGTCTTTCACGGGGTTTCTAATTGTAATGTGGGCACAAGATGACAAGGGATTGGGGTTCATTAACTGGGACCCGTGATAGGTGACGATGAGGTGAAGTACCTCGGGAAAATCCTTGAACAAATCTTGTGTGGAAGCAGTTGCTCTTATTGAGTTGGTACTTGTTTTATTTGCTTGGTTTCACCAGACATAGGCTATATTCAGCTTACTCCACATCGTTATTACTTTTTTATTCCTTGGTTCTAATGGTTGCTCTTAGTTTCCTATTAAAAGCATTGTTTGTTACTGCTATCATGCTTAGCTTTATATTGATATTGTTCCCTGTTAGTTTCACACTTATACTTGTACAGGTTATTAGCTCTAGTAGGTTTCTCGACCGTTCCTCGTCATTACTCCACCGAGGTTAGTCTTGATACTTACGGGGTACCGCTGTGGTGTACTCATGCTACGCTTTCTGCACATTTTTGTGCAGATTCAGGTACTTCAGAGTTTGTTGATTGCTAGCTAGTTGTTCTGGTTTTGCTGTGGAAACTCAAGGTTAGGCAATCCTCAACCAAAGAACTTATGGCTGGAAATGGTGAAGATAATGTAGATTTGGCTACGAGAGAAGCAGCCCAACGAAGAGAACAAGTTGCACGGAATGCTGAGGAAGCAGCTTTTAGAGATGCATAGATTATCTACGAAGAAGAGAGGGCTGGTAGAATTGCTCAAAATGAACCTTTGGGTGAAGACCAGTTTAGAAATATAGCTCCCATGCTTGGGAGATCACTTGGCGATTATGCTAGACCGGTCTACAATCAAGGTTTATCAAGTTTTAGGCCATCCCCAATTGCAACAAACAACATTGAATTGAAGTAGGGGTTGCTTCAAACTCTTCAGAATTGTTGTGTCTTCAAAGGGAAGCCAAACGAAGATCCAAACACACATATAATAGACTTCGAGGAGATTATGAAAACCTTCCACTATAATGGTGTGTCACAAGATGCAGTTTACTTAAGGGCATTCCTCTTCAGACTCAAAAATGATGCTATGAAGTGGTTTCGGAGCTTGCCCACGAGATCAATTAGAACTTGGGAGGGGATGACCAGGAATCTCAACTAAAATGGGCAAGTTTAGAAGAGAAATCCATAACTTCTGCCAGAAAGAGAATGAAACTGTTTTTGAAGCATGGGAGAGGTTTAGGAAATTGTTAGGAAGTGTCAACATAGAGGAATTGAACTCTGGATGCAACTCCATGACTTTTGGGATGAATTGACACCGGCCTCACATAGAACATTGAGCAATGCAGCTGGAGGCCCATTGATGAAGAAGACTCAAGAGGAGATAGTTACAATTCTTGATGAGTTATCTGAAGATGTCAATCAGTGGCCCTCTGAGAGTGCTGAAAGAATAAGATCGACTGGTGTTCACCAGGTCGATGCTAACACATCAGTGCAGGTACAACTTGATGCTATGGCTAAAGAGATAAGGAAGCTGACCTTAGCCTCGATATAGAGTGAGCCTCATGCATTTTGTGATATATGTGAAAGAGGACACCCTATTCATGAGTGTCAAGCCCCAACTAAGGAAGTGAATGCTGTGGGAAACTACAATTTCAATGCAATGGGTCGGAGACACCCCGGTTTTTCATGGAGTTCACCTGGAGGTACTGCAAATGCTTAGCAACAAAACAACTCTAAACCCCAGGGACAAGGAGCTCCAACATACCAAAATCAGCAGAGGCAGCAATTTCAGCCTCAACAATCCATTCAACCCGGTCTAGAGGATCTAATGAAGGCTTTCATTATCAAGACTGATGAAAGGCTTCAAACTCATAGCGCAGCTATACGGGAACATGGAGCAGCTATCAAAGAAATAGGTACTAGTTTTCAAAACATGGAAAGACACGTTGGGCAGCAAACCTTGTCTGAGAGGATTCCAGTAACTCTCCCCGTTGATACTGAGGGAAATCCCAAAGAAACAGTGAATGTTGTGAGCTTGAGAAGCGGGCAAGTGTTGAAAGATTCCACCCCAGTCCAAAAAGATGTGGAACTTGAAAAAGAAAGTGGGGAGCAGCTGAAGAATGATATTGATAAGAAGAAGAAAGGCAAGAAAAGAGCTGATAAAAAGAAGAAGGAGGAAACTTCGAGAAGGGATGAATCTAATGAGAGCGAGCATATGCCTGCTCTACCGTTTCCTCAAAAGCTATATAGAGAAAAGATGGACAAGCAATTTGAGAGATTTCTGGATATACTGAAATAGGTTAAAGTAAATTTTCCATTCATAGAAAAGACCTCAGTGGTCAAGCTCACAGAGCATTGCAGTGCGAAATCACAAAACAAACTCCCACAAAAGTGTGGAGATCCATGCAGTTTTACTATACCTTGCTCTTTAGGCTCTATAAACTTTGATAAATATTTATGTGATTCTGGTACCTCAATTAACTTAATGCCCCTATCTATTTACAGGAAACTAGAGAAAGGAGATTGGAGAGATATGGTCAGTACCAATATCTTTGCAGCTGCCAGACCAAATGACTCTAATACCCGAGGGGATAGTGGAAGATGTCTTAGTTCGGGTAGATAAGTTTGTATTTCCTGTAGATTTTATAGTAATGAACATGGAGGAGAACAAAGAGGCCCCCCTCATCTTAAGAAGATCATTCTTAGCAACGGGTAGAGCAATATTAGATGTACATGAGAGAAATCTCATGCTTAGAGTTTTTTATTTCGAGATGAATGTAGAAATGAGGGTAAAAAAGGAGAAGCCAGCTGCAAGTGTTGAATGGAAAGTGAAGGGCTTAAAAGAGAAGGTTTCGGCATGCGAGAAAGAAAAGTGTGGGTGCACCTCAAGAAGGCGGAGAAGAAGCTGTCTACATAGATGTGCGCATTAGTTCGAAGGCGGGGAATGGAGCCCGACTTCCACTCAGACCCCGACTAGATATTCAGGGAAATTTCCTTTACCTTATGCTTTTTTATTGTGTGTCATGGGAACATGCCACAACTTAAAGGGCGGGGTGGGGGATAATTGTATGTTGTATGTATATGTGTTAGTGTGATTAGTTGTAGTAGTTGGAAAATTGAAAACCATAAAATTAAAATTTTTTTGATTTTTTCCGACGATGGATATCATTCGACGGGTTTCTTGAGGGATTAAAGTTGAAAGAAAAGAAAGAAAAAATGACTTTCTTTTGTTAGGTAGTGTAATAATTCCCCCTTATTTTTTCTTTGTGCCGCGGTTCTTTTCCAAAGGTTTTATTTGAACGCGGTGTAGTTAGTTTTTGTTTTGTAGCATAGTAGAAAACCTTGTGCTATGATTTGAAATAAAAGAAATATCTCTTGACTTTATGATGCCTTGAGAATAGTGAGTGCTTTAGTTGAGATGCTTAGGATCAGTTTTGGACTCTTGTAGAAGTACCTTAAATTGTTTGATTTAACATTGCTTAACTACTTTGACTAGAGTGTCTTGATAATCCAATCTTGGGTGAGTTATGTGGCATGTGGGTGTGAGGTTTTGTGTTATTCTATGCATTGCATTTGATTTCTAGAACTTGCGCCGTGTGTTTGCAAAGCAAAATGGTAGTTTTGTTCAGTCTTGGAAGTGATCTAGGCATTTCTTTGTCGAGCTAGTTATAAGCTATTACCCACCTAATTGTTATTTATCGTAGTTTACCCCTTAGAGCCTGTAATCCTGTTTCTTTGGCAACCACATTACAAGCCTTGCCCATTTGTTCGAATTGACCATCTATTTGAACCTTGTACCTCTCGTGAGCACTTGAATTTGTTATGGACTTTGTAAAAGTTGAAGTGTGGAGTGGTTGGTTTGGCTTTTGAGTGGAACTAATGAAATAAAGAGAAAGGTGCATTGTTTTGAAAAAGTAAGAGCCACTTGAATTGAAAAAGAAAGAAAAAAATAATTGTATGTTTGTGAAAAAATATTCTTTGATAGTGGTAACTCTTGATATGATTGTGCTTAAAGAAGTAGGGAGTTAATGTATTTTGATGTGAAGGTAGAGTTTTGGTTTGACATAAGTGTGGAGTTTTGAACAATGAATTGTATGTACTAAAGTGCTTAGGGAGGTGTAGTCACTCTTATATCTAAATGTATCCTACCATCCCACAGCCTACATTACAACCAGTGAAAGTCCTGCTCGTTCCGTTGAGTAGTACACTACGGGCAAGCCTATGGTGCATCTTTTGTGGCATATGTATGTTATTTCTAAGAGTGAGTGAATTCTTTCTATCTTGAGTTCTTAATTGTTCTTAAATTATACGGTGTATGGAACTACTCTCTATAGTGGTATGAGGGCACTTTATTCATGAAGGAAAGGTAATGTCGTTGACCTCTATGTTAGAGTAAGTGAACGGGCTATAAATAATGCGTGGCACTTTTGAGTCAAATCTTGATGTTAGGATGTTACGGTATTGTACTTAATCTATTTTAAATATTCTTGGTATGATGAGTTATGAGAGTTGTTTAAAAAGGTCGTGTCTATGTGAAGTGTGGTTTGATTGCTCGAGGACGAGCAATAGGTTAAGTGTGGGATGTTGATAGTAGGATATAATCTCGTGTTTTAATCACTTATTGCACTCTAATTTACTACACTTTTATTGTGTCTGAGCTTTAATCGCTAGTGTTTTGTACTTGTTGCGTGTTTATGCCTTGTAGGAGTGATTCCGAGTGATGTAGATGTTATGGAATGAATTTGCGTGATTTGAAGCTTTGAAGTCTAAGTAAAAGCCCAAAGGATCAAGTCGGGATCGTGTTCGGGGTTCGAGGACCAAGTCTGGACGTCAAAACACAAGAAAAATCCATATTCTAAAAAACTTCACTAGTGCAGCACGTGGAGCGGCGTTTCCCCACTAATGCCTCGCATGGCGTGTTGCCCCATGTGGTGCGCCTGTGCAAATTTTATAGAGTAATTGTTCTATTTCGCGTAGGAAAAGGTGATTTCGTTTGGGCCCTACCCTACTTGGTTTAAATACATGGAAAAATGATATTTTTGAGACTTTTGACACATATTCAACCTAAGGAGGTTAAGGAGGAGTTGGAGAAGCAAAATTACAAGGAGTTCATAATTCAATTCTCACTCAAGACACGAGTTTGGATCGTTTCATGTTTTCCTTAACGTTAAACATATTTGTGATGAATTGCTCCATATCTATGGAGTAGTTCTCTTTAGGGTTTGATGGATTTTATGTATTGATATTTGTTTGTGGATTATAACTCTAGTTTTATGTATTGAATTGTTTTGGATGATTTAATCGTTGCATCTATATTCACTTGTTCATGTAATTGAGAGAGACATAACTTGTGATATCTTTGCATTATATTGTTGGTTGAGTTCATTAATTCTTCTTAGTAATCGAAAGAGGCTAGTTGAATTGTTGATTAAACCTAGTTAGGAGGATAATCAAGAGAGGTTTTTCTAAAGACCAATCCACTAGGCATTCTTGCATATCTTCACGTACTTAAATTGGTTCATCTCATGAGGTTGAAACTTAATCGAGAGAGGAGTTTCTACTAGACGTTTGAACTAATAATTGAGTGAATTCGAGTAACTCACTTAACCATTAGAAGTGAATTATCTAGAGTTAAGTCCCAAACAATTTTCTTTTACTTATCCTATCAACCCCTATTTTCTCCTACTGTTAACTTCCTTGCTTACCTTTGTTGCGATGTCATTAGTCAATAGCTTTAGATTCTTAGTTAATTTTAGTTATTAATCATATAAATCACAAGTGTTGTTCTCCTGAATAGCAATCAAGCTAGAAATTACGAAAATATTGTTTAACTCCAATCCCTTTGGATATGATACTATGCTATACTATCTTTGACTAGCAAGCATAATTAAAGTGGTGTTTTGCGCTCGTCACTTATTTGTGGGAATTTGATCATTTTTAGATTCTTAGGTTCTTATGTCCTTTAAAAATTAAATTGTCATGTTAATCCTCCATTTACTACATTTGCCCTTATGTGTCTTATTTGGAGTTGAGTGATTCATGTTCTATCCTTGTTGCCTATAAACTCTTAGTTCCCTTAATTGAAGTTATTGTTGTCTTTTCAGTAATTGCTTAACCTTAATAGAAGTTATTGTTGTCTTTTCCATAATTTCTTAACCTTAATTGAGCTTATTTTTATTTTATTCGTAACTACTTAACCTTAATTGCAGTTTTGTCTTCCCTTCTAGTGTTGACTTATCCTTATTGGGTGTCATTGACTCATGTTGTCTCTCTTATCGTCGAGTTGTACTTATGTGGAATAGTTGTTACACACTGTCTCTCCCCTTCTTGAGCTATTCTTGTTGAAACCATTATTCCCTGTTGCGTCTTTCTTTTTGAGCTCGTTCTTCTGTTTATTTGTGTTTTATAGTTTTTGTGTTGATTTACTTATCGTACTCTCATTTTATTGTTGTTGTTGTACTCAGTGTTGTTGACCCGAGGGCTATGCGTGGTTGTGATATTGAAACTGTTTTGAGGAAGGTTGTGGCATATGGGAACATTTGGTAAAAGTCCTTGTATTGCGTTGTTATGTTTCTGGAACACATGGTATTGTTGAGAGGATTGTCGGGGTGTTCGCACGTGAGTTGTCCGTGCTATTGCTATTATTTGATATTTGCATATGCGGCATGACAAGGGGGGCTATATATTTGGGTTTGCGCATGTAGCAAGACAAGGTGAGAATATTATTATGCGCGTGTGGCGAGACAAGGCATATATTTATTTTATTATTGTGCACGTGAAGAGACAAGGTGGGCTATGTCGGAAAATGATTTGTGATGACTTATGATGGCCTGGGGGCATTTTTCTGACGATATTTGTATAGTGGTGTGCATACCTTGTGTGTTTTACATTGTACGTTTTGTGGTGATAGGCTCCTATGTGCCATTCGTTGTCTCAAACTCTTACTTGTTGACTTGAGTTGTGATAGAACACTTGCATAAGCATACACGTAATTAATCACCTATTTCGGTTTAAGAAGATGAATCCTGATGATATTGACCATTTATATGTACTCTCGTCTACTTGCCTTCTGTTTGAGAGTTATCCTATTAGAATGTGAGTTGTCCGTGCAGTCATGAGTCATTGTTATTGTTTGCACGTGAATTGTCCGTCGGGATATGAGATATTGTCACTCTCTTGGCACGTGAGTCGTCTGTGGGGTTGCAAATTTTAATGTGAGCACAAGATGCCAAGAGATTAGGGTTTATGAATTCGGACCCATGAAATGTGATTACAAGATGAAGTACCTCGGGAAAATCCCCGAACAAATCTTGTATGGAAGCGGTTACTCTTATTGAGTTGTTACTTGTTTTCTTCACTTGGTTTCACCGGACTTAAACTGTATTCAGCTTACTCCACGGCGTTATTATGTGTTTGTTCCCTGTTGCTAATGGTTGCTCCTAGTTTCTTATTTAAAGCATTGTTGATATTGTTATCATGCTTAGCTTTATATTGATATTGTTCCCTATTAGTTTCACATTTATACTTGTACAGGTTATTAGCTCTAGTAGGTTTCTCGACTGTTCCTCGTCACTACTCCACCGAGGTTAGTCTTGATACTTACGGGGTACCGCTGTGGTGTACTCATGCTACGCTTTCTGCACATTTTTGTGCAGATTCAGGTACTTCAGAGTTTGTTGATTGCTAGCTAGTTGTTCTGGTTTTGCTGTGGAAACTCAAGGTATACTTGTCGTCGCATTTGCAGGCCCCGAAGTCACTTTCTGATATTGTATTCATACTGTCTATTTCTATTCGGAACGGTTGTACTTAGAAGATTTTTCCTAGTAAACTCAGTAGAGCTTATAACTTGTACTACCGATTTTGGGATTATTGGCTTTGTATAGAAAATTCATGTTCCATATTTGATAGTTGTTGGTTGAGTTGCCATAAATTCAATTAGTGTTAGATTTACCTAGTCCCTATGATTAGGTGCCATCACGATATCCTACAGAAGAAAATTGGGATAGTGTCAGTCGGCTTGCCTAGCAAGTGAATGTTAGGCGTTATCACAGCTCCGTATATGGAATTCCGAGTCATGGCAATTGAATACCGATGAATATTTTTTTATAACGTATTTATTCAGCCTAGCACATTCTACGGTTTTGGAATCCGCCGTTTCCAGTTTTTCAAAAGAGATCAGGAATTGGTCTCGTGGGAATTCTTTGTACTTAACGGCAGAAACGAATGAGAAAAGTAATTTGACCATGCTAAACGAAGAACAAAAGCCTCTCATTTTTTTTCTTGAATGCTACTACTTTCTATATGGATGTCTATTTTTATTTCTTGCCATTAGATTCTTTTATTTTTCTATTTCACATTGTAAAGAAAAATTATAAAAGGTACAAAATGTTCATAACTATTGGACTTACGGAGTTATGGTCAACTGTTTGTTGGGGACTTTTTGTCAGTAAATAAAAAGCGAAAAAAATAAGGACACATTATAACTTTAAAAATATAAATTGCTGCTTAATTTTGGACTTAGTTAAAATCAGGTAGCCTATGTTGATAACCATTTGATTCCTGAAGTTAATTAAAGTAATAAAATGATTTGTAATAACTAAAGGTTTTCTGATGAGATGAAAAAAGATTTTTTATCATTAATTAAAAAATTTCGGGTTCAAGGCCCGTAACAAAAAGTACTATTGGAAGTGTTTCTTTTTAATGTGTCTTACACATCACAAATTTGTATTAGTGAGGATTTCAAAGCCGATATCAAACATCAGAAAATGTTACTATATAGCCGCCCTCAAAAAAATATATATATATATATATATATATATATATATATATATATATATATATATATATATATATCAGTCCGTTTAGTATCAGAGCCATGGGGGAGTAAGTATTATTATTCTTGTTTTTAACTTGCTTTTATGTGGTATTGATAGATCAAGATTAGATATATAAATATATGACTTCTTTTGTATATTTTTCTCAAATCTTATTCTTTCTTAAGAAGATCTCTTAAGGTTGGCACTATGATCCTTCCGGATCTGCACCTGAGAAAGGTGAAATATAATAATTCTCAATTGGCTTGCAGATGGTTATTTATAACCTTTGATTCATCCTAAAGAACAACTTCTTAAGAAATAGTTAGATTTAATTATTATATATAAGAGAGGACATGTGTTCATAGATTTGATTTTTAGTTCATAGATTTGATTTTTAGATCTAACTTTTCTACATAATATTGAGTTAAGAACTTGAATATTATCCTTGTGGAACCCAATGATCTCTTGAACCAAGAACAAGAAGCATTAAAGTTATGTTATTTTTTATTGTAATTACTTGCAAATCTAAGCCATGACTTTCTTTAACCCTTTCTCTTTCCCTTCTAAAAATTCCTTCTCTTCTCCAACTTCTTCATCTTCCTCCTCCTCATCCTCCTAAAATCCCAAACTCAAAGAAGAAATTATCTTCTCTGATTTGCAGCAATCAATTGATGACTGGAAGATCCCTAAACATCCACCGTCTACAATTTACAAGTCTTCACGATGGCCCTTAACCAGTGATTACCGTATTTTTACAACTGAGCAAAATATTCCTCTTGAATCAGATCGTGAGGAAATCAATCTTTTAAACTTCAAGTCTAAAGAAAAATATATATGCGAAAATACAATTATCTCCATTTTGATTTTAGTACAGATTGCAGCTAGACCTCTTTCTAGGGAAGGTATGATATGTCTCTACTCTTCTGTCTTAGAGATTCTAGATTCTTATACTTCAATGATTCCCTCATAGGAATGGTAGAAATCAGTCTTTCTAGCGGACCAATTTACTTCGATTATTTTCCTAATTTTATAGTGTCTCTTAGAGATTGAAATATCTTAGATTCTTTAACTCTCAAAGTTAAAACAGCGGTAAAATAAAAATTAGATCCTTATCAGGAGCAATTATTTATAGAATACAGTACAAATCCATGAGTTCAGCCTTTAATACAGGAGCCATGAAAACCCTTCATAAAGGTGAAACTGTTCTCTTCAAAATAGATCTACAAAGTTTCCATATGTCAATACCAAAACCCATTTCTTGGAGCCAAGTTTCTTTACCATAAAACTAGTTACTGCAAGATGCTACCAAGCTGAGAAAGCAGAAAAAACTTTGGTGTCTCTGATCCAACAATATTCTAGCGGATCTGTAGTCATTTCCTTCCAAAGGTCCCCTAGTGAAAGAGTCTCTATCTCTTCCTCTTCTGCACAGTCTGAAATTTAGTCTAGTAGACATTCAATATCTTCCTTTTCTTCTAGGATCAAAATTGTTAATTTTGACTCTAGGATCCCACGAGCCAAATATTCTGTAGAAACAGCCCCTCTAACTGAAGTTAATTATAAATAACCTCAATCTCCCACTTACTCAACTTTTGGTGCTGAATTAGGTGTTTTGAAAGAAGATTTTCAAATTGATAAAGAAAAACATCGAGTCAATTTTTTATTCACAAGAAAATATTTTCAAAAGAACTTGATTTTCTAGAATTTTCAGGGAGATGAAAGGAAAAATCTCCAAAATATTTACTACAAGTCTTTAAACTTCATAAAGGAACAAATTAATTTCTTTGATTGTTTGAAGCTTATGCTAAATATCACCAATTAGATTTTCTTTTTTCTAAATCAGTTAACGTTTCTTCGAATGTTTTGAAAACCTCATCTGGAGAGGAAGTCATCTCTCAACTTCCTCCAGCATAAGGAATTTTAACAAATGATGCAAATACTTCAGTAGTAGCTAATCCTTTCAAAATAAAAACAAAAATGAAATTATTACATGCAAGGATATTAAAAATATTTTTGAACAAAATAATTAAACTAACAAATATTTACAATGTCTTGGTGAATACTTAATTACAAAATCACGTTCAACATCTACTAGATCTAAGCCAGCAGAAACCTCCACTTCTTCAATCCCTTTATTTAAACCTTATGAGATCCCTAAAACTTTCGCTACTCAACTTTGGATCCACCAAGCTGAAGACCATCCTCAGTTCCCTGTCCTTCAGCATAGGATCCTAGAAATTGAGGAAACCATGATAGCTCAGGATACCCCAACTAACGATTCTTCTATATAGCTTCTCTGAGAAGTCGATTCTAACCAAGAAACCAAGTCACAGTCAGAACAATTTCATGACAATCCTAGAAATTTTCCCTGTTAGGAAAAAATCCTTCAACTGGCGTCAACCCCAAAGACTCTATTATCCTAAAGCTACCCATCCTAATGTAGCCTCAGAACGAAGACCTAATGTTATACAAAATAATTATAATGTCAATACTATCTATTAGTAGAACATAGATGGTTGTTTTGAATACAATATATTGGCCAAATTACAACAAATGACTATGATAGCCACTGCATACCGAACTTCTCATAACTGTTCTGACCAGCTTACTACCCACGTCTTAGTAGCCGATTTTATAGGTCAACTTACAAGATGGTGGGATACCCATCTTAGGGAAGAAAATAAGAACCAAATACTTTTAAGTGTCTAAGTTGATTCAATAGGAGAACCAATCCTTAAGGATTGCCATACCATTCCTTATTCAACCAACAACCTGATTTATACCATTATCAAAACATTCATAGGTAGTCTAGGTATCTTTAGGGAAAGATCTTTTGAGATACTTAACAACCTTAAATGTAAAACACTTAATGATTTCAGATGGTATAAAAATTCCTTTCTTACCCGATTCTACAAAAATCAAGATGGAAATATCCCATATTTTAAAGAAAAGTCCTAAATGGCCTACCTATGTCTCTTAGGTATTTAGTTAAAGAAGAACTCCAAAATCAGCATTCTGGTGATGTTATTCCCTTCGAACAAATCACCTATAGCCAACTTACTTGTCGCATTCAACATTTTGCTCTCAAAATCTGTTGACATGATAAGATTTGAGACAATTAGCCAAAGATAGAACATACACTCGCCGAGATCTAGATAGTTTATGTGAACAATTTGGTTTACCACCATGAAGTAAAAGCCTCATAAGAGACGAACGACCAAAGATATGGAGATTACGAAATATAGATCTTCTGTACCCCAGTTTAGGGGAACCAAACCATTTCCTTCTAAATCCAAAACCTTTCCTGGTAAACATAAACTAACAAACTTCCAAACTCCCAATTCTGGCAAATGTTTCAAGTTCAACAAACTATGCCATATAGCCAAACACTGCAAGTTGTCTAACAAAGTTAAAAATCATGATTTAGATGATTCTTTCTTAAACCAAATCGAACAACTTTTATTAGAAATTAGTGACACTTCTGATGTTAATGATGATGAACTTGAGCAGCAATTAACCAACTCGAAGATGAGGACACAAAGTCATCTTCATTCAAATCTAGTCAAGAGGAACCTGCGATTAATGTTCTCTCTAAGGAACAGGATCTTTTTCTTGAAATAATAAGCAATTTCCTAGATTCTAAGCAAAAGAAGTATTATCTCGAGCAATTCAGACGAACTATAGATAAACATTCTACATCTTCCAATAGTGTCTTTTGCAATCATCCTCAGGTTGCAAATACCTATAATATTACTGATATCCTCAGTAGGTTCCCTTCCCAAAAGCCTAAGGTAATAACTTCCCAAGACCTCCAAACTAAGATAACATTCCTTAAGGAAGAAATTCGGAAAATTAAAGCTAGATAAGAATTAGACCGTCTTGTTCTCCAACAGCTCTCTACCAAATTTGAAGATCCCAAACTAATTGAAACTAAACCAGTTGAACAAGAAGTTTTTATCAACCACCTCTCCAGAATTTCCATAAGAAAATGGCAAATGAGAGTCAATTGTCAATAAGTCCTTAACCTTGGATATCATTGCCTTATTTGATACATGTGCAGATATCAACTGCATAAAAGAAGGACAGTTTCCAACCAACTTCTTTGAAAAAACCAAAGAAGGTCTTAGAGATGTTAACGATAGAAAACTAGGAATTAGCTTCAAACTCTCCAATGTTGAAGTTAGAACCTCCCTAGAAAATTCACCTTTTTCAGCCTCAAGTTCCTTCCTATTAGTAAAAGACCTTACTAAACCAGTTATATTAGGTACTCCTTTCATCGAGGAGCTCATACATTTTATGGTAACAAAATAAGAAATTCTAATAGATCGTATAGGAGGTAGAACCGTTCTTCCTTTTGATAGGCCTCTGATTGCAAAGTTCTTGTCTACCATAAAAAATAAAGACGCATAGATCAACTTTCTCAAAGAATAAGTAGCATTCTAAAGGTTACAACAGCAGCTTTGAGAATCTTCTCTCCAATCCAAGATAAAAACTTTAGAAACCAAAATTCAAGAAGAACATTGTGTTGATTTATCTACAGACTTTTGGAATCGTAAGAAACACATTGTTAGGCTCCCTTACGAACATGACTTTGATGAAAAAACCATCCCCATAAAGCTCGTTCTATCTAGATGAATCACGAGCTAACCATTCAATGTCAAAATGTTATGACGCGATCGACTATTTTGAGAATTTGTGTCCTGTTTGGTGGCGTAAGGTTTTGAACAGCTTCGTATTATGTATTATGACTTGTGTGTGTGGCCGAGATTGATTTTTAGATGATTTGGATTGATTTGAAAGGATGATTCTTGTAGAAGCTTAAGCAGTAAGAGTTGACTAGAGTTTGACTTTTGTGTAGACGACTCTAGAATGATGTTTTGATTATTCCGATAGCTTCATATGGTGATTTTGAGCTTAGGCATGTGTACGAATTTGGATTTGGAGGTCCGTAGGTTAATTTGATATATTTTGGAGAAAGTTGGAAAGTTGAAGGTTTGGAAGGTTGAGAGGTTTGACACGAGTTGTCTTTTTTTTCTTTTTTTATCGAGTTTGGATTGAGATTCCGGGAATTGGAATAGCTCTGTTGTGTCATTTGGGACTTGCATGCAAAATTTGACGTCATTCTGGGTCTATTTGATATGATTCGACGCGAGTTGTAGAAGTTCATTGTTCATTAAGCTTGAATTGAGGTGAGATTCGTGGTTTTGATGTTATGTTTTGGGAGTTGAGGCCTCGAGTAGGTTCGTATTATGTATTGGGACTTTTTGGTATGATTTGACGGGGTCCCGAGGGGCTTTGGTGTATTTTGGATCATTGGTTGAGAGACTACTTAAGTTAAGACATTTGGATTTTGAACATGGTCAATATCGGGTCAAGATGACCTCTTTTCAGTGTGTTGAGTGCGCGAGCGGGTCCGTAGTGTGTTTTATGATTGAAATTCATATATGATTTGTGTCCGTGAGGTTGCGGATGAGTTTCGAGTTGTTTCGGATCATTTTAGTGAAGCTTAGGATTGCTGGTACTTGTACTTCGCAATCACGAACTTTTTGTTGCAATTGCGAACTTTTGGTTAGGTCGCAATTGCAAACATGTGGTCGCAATTGTGGACATCTGCAATTTCGAAAATCGCAAATGCGAACATCCGCAATTGCGAACTTCTGGTCGCAAATGCGACATCTGCAGCTGGTTAAGAGTTGAAATTTCTGGATTTTAGCTTATTCTTTCATATTTTGAACCCTAGACTCGGTAGGAGTTGATTTGGAGAGGGAAGTTTCATCTACAATCATTGGGTAAGTTATTTTGATCAATTTCCAACTATTTTACATGATTATAAATGAGATTTAACATTAAAATTATGAGAATCAAAGGGGAATTTGGTGAAACTTTGTCAAATTATGAGAGTCAAATTGGACTCAAATTTTGAAAAATAACACATATATAGACTCGTGGGATTATGAGTAGTCAGAATCTAACCCTGGACCCAGGTTTTGACCGGATGAGCCTGGGGTTGACTTTTGGTGAGTTTTGAGAAATTATGTAAAGATCATAGCTATATTTATTGAAATTGAGATCTCTTGCATTATTTGATGTTATTAAGTCGATTTTGGTTAGATTTGAGCTGAGCGGAGGTGAATTGTAAAGGAAAAGCTACTTTTGAGTATTGATTGATGGCTTTTGAGGTAAGTATCTTACCTAACTTTGTGTAGGGGAACTACCCCTTAGGGTTTGAGCCGTTTTTCCAAATTGTGTTATGTGAAAGCCGTGTACGCGAGGTGACGAGTACGTACTCGGGCTTATATGTGGAAAATTCACCGGTTCAGACTCTTAGGCTTCTTTTATATACTTATTTGGAATTTTTGGCACATGTTATATCTTTTATTCATCATATCTACTATCACATGCTTCATTTGAAGTTGTCGTTACATGTCACACTCTTTACTTGTCGAATTTGCTCTTACATGCTTTATTTTAAGTTATTATCACTTTTGTCATTCTGTGATTTCTTTTATTGTGGAGTTACTCTTAGTTGAAATTGTTGTTACCTGATATCCTTTTGTTACCGGGTTATTTACATGCATTTGGACGTAGTACTAGTTCGTTCCATCTCTTTCATTGTTAGCCTATTCATACACTAGAATCCGAAGTTTGCCATTTCATAGAAATACTCTCACTATTGAGTTTATCCTTAAACAATTAATTGGAATTCTAGTTATCGTAAGTCACTAATCTATTTTAATTGAAGTTGTGTTTAAAAAGGGTGTTCTTCCTTGTCGAGTTACTTTTCCGTTAATTTTGTCATTATTGAGATTCTATATACTTTGTGTTGAGTCGTGGGCTATTTGTTGTGAAAATATTGATATTGTTGGATCTTTGGAAAGATTGCGGTCTATGTGGACTTATAATACGAGTTAATATGTTGTGTTGTTGTGATGATAGCACATGTGAATTATTGTGTGGTTTGGTTGTTGTTATGCGGAGTATAAGGGTGGCATTTCACCGTTGTTGTTATGCGGCGCATAAGGGTGGCATCTCACTGTTGTTGAATGTATGAAGTGATACGAGTGGCTATTGTGTTACTGTTCAGGTGGAGCGATAAGGGTGGCTATTATACAGAGTGACACGGGTGGCTATCGGAGAGATAAGGGTGGCTAATGATAATGACAGGGTGGAGTGTTACAGGTGGCCATCGGAGAGATAAGGGTCGAAATATCAGCGGCGATGTGTGATGGCTTGGGGACGTTGTGTTGGTGATTTTCGTATGATGATGTTCTTTTCCTTGTGTATGTCATACACCTTGCATGACTTGTTTTGTTGCTTCGATGAGCTACTCGATGTCCTTGATATTACTTGTTGGACTTGGGCTACAGTAGTACACTCGCACAAGTATACACCATAGCATTCAACTTTTACTAGCTCAGGACTATGAAACTTGACCTTTATTGATCATGCCCATGTGTTCTTGTATTATCCATTTTCATGTTGCTATTGAGCCATGACCATGCCGGGCGGGTTATGATTTTGAGCTTGTGACCACGCCGGGCGAATTGTGATTGTGAGCCTGTGACCACGCGGGGTAGAGTGTGAATGTGAGCCTATGATCATTCCGGGCGGATTGAGATATTGGCACGTGAGTTTTCCGTGCGACTGTGATTTGAGATATGGGCACGAGGTGCTGTGAATATATGATAGTGGGTTAAGACTCGTGACTTGTGGCTAAGAGATGAAGTATTACAGACTGATTGCGCTATAAACCTTGTGTTAGAACGACTTGATTTACTGGTTGTCATTATGTTGCATATTTGGTTTCAACGGTACTTTCATGGTGTTCCAATTGCCTTACTATTTATATCACATGCTGATTCTTATTACCATTTACTGATTCCTGTTTTCCATTATTAGCTTTATACTTCTATACTGCACATGTTATTTTGTCTAGTGAGTGTCTTGACTTGTACCTCGTCTCTACTCCACTAAGATTAGTATTGATACTTACTGGGTACCGACCATGGTGTACTCATACTACACTTTTGCATATTTTTTCACAGAGCCACGAATTGGAGATATCGGACTCGGGCGGAGTTAGTTTGTTAATCTAAGGATTCAAGGTAGAGCAACTTGGTCGTGGCAGTCCCTTGGAGTCGTTTCCTTATATTGTACTGTCAAGTTGTCACTTGAACAATATGTATTTCTATCTTTGAGATCTTTCCACATACTTAACTAGAGTTCGTGACTCTTTATTACCAATCTTGTGTGGTGTTATGATTATTGCCGCGTAAGCTCATTTCGCTCTTTTATCGGTATTCATATTAAATTCTATTTTATATTAGCATTGTTAATAATTGGTTTAATTTTTATAGTAATTGGCTTACCTAGTCTTAGAGGCAAGGTGTCATCATGACATCCTACAGAGGGAGTTTGGGATCGTGCAAGTTGGTATCAGAACTCTATGTTCATAGGTTCTACGAGTCACGAGCAAGTTTAGTACAGTCTTGCGAATTGGTACGAAGACTTCTGTACTTATCTTCGAGAGGATACAGAACTATTAATAAACTTCCACTTCTTTCATTCATGTCGCGTGGATTTGTTGATTTCAAAGTTTGAGCCTTTGTATCTCTATTCTCTCACAGATGGTGAGGATACGCGCTATCAGATCAGTTGAGTAGACACCCGTGCCCCCTACTAGAGCCACGAGAGGTCAGGGCCGAGGTAAAGGCCGAGGAGGGACACGTTCCACAGCTAGAGCACCTGCCAGAGCAGCAGTTGAGGAGCCGCCAGTAGCTCTGGTTAGGGGACAGGCACTGGAGGCGCCTGTTGTTACCCCCAAACTTTAGGATACTTTAGCGCAGTTCCTGAGCATGTTTGGTACATTGGCTCAGGCGGGATTGATCTCTGTTATACCAGCTGCTTCGCAGATTCGGGGAGGAGCTCAAACTCCCACCGCCAGTACTCTAGAGCGGCGGGCTCCCATTATTCAGGTTCCAGGTGTGATGCCGGTACAGCCTGTTATTCTTGTTCAGCCAGAGGTCAGGCCAAGGGCATCAGAGAAGGAGCAGAAGAGGCTTGAGAGGCTCAAGAGGTATAGTCCACCTACTTTTAGTGGTATAACTATCGAGGATGCACAGAATTTCTAGAGAAGTGTCACCACATTCTCCGCACCATAGGTATTATAGAGGTGATCAGAGCTGCTTTTACTACATTTCAACTGTGGGGAGCAGCGAATCAGTGGTGGCAAGTTTATGGGGAGGGTAGACTAGCTGATGCAGCACCACCCACTTAGGCTCAATTTTCAGAGATGTTTTTGAGGGATCTTGTTCCCAGAACCTTCAAGGATGCGTGGCGTACATAGTTTGAGCAGCTGCATTAGTGCATTATGACAGTGTCAGCGTATGCCATTGGGTTCAGCGAGTTATCCCACCATGCACCTACCTTGGTTCCTACAGTTAGAGAGGCTAGCCTAGTCGGCCAGTCCAGTCCGCACTTCAGGCTACTCGTGGTGCTCCAATTAGTTATAGTACTCATTTGGGGCAGTCATTCTTTAGTTCACCACCAGCACGGGGTTCCTACAGTTTTGTTCCAGTTATCCGTCACGGGCTCAGTACGAGCAGCCACGCTCATAGAGAGGTTGTTATGAGTGTGGTGATACTAGGAACATCATGAGAGATTGTCCCAGATGTCATGACCCAAAATCCAACTAGTCGTGATGGCACCTAATCCAACCTGTTAGATAAGCCAATTAACAACTATCCAATTTAATGATATTTATTAAGACAAATGAATGATAAAATAACTGAACCTTTATACATTTCCTAAGGACTGGTAGTACAAATCATGAGCTTCTAATATTTTGAGTTTCCAAAGCTGGTATAAAATAAAATACATTATCTGTTTGAAATATAAATGAACAGATTATAATTCTAAAGCTACCAAGAACAAAAGGCAGCAAATATCAGAACACAGGTACGTCTTCAATGCTTACACCGCAACATCCGCATAAAAAATCTGCATACAAGGTGCAGAAGTGTAATATGAGTACAACCGACCCTATGTACTCAATAAGTAACAAACCTAACCTTAGGTTGAAAGTAGTAATGTTCTTGGACAACGGTCAGAGTCCAACACCAACAGCCAACAACAATACCACATAATCAATCGAGCCATAATTCATACGGTGCACGCCCACACGCCCGTTACCTAGCATGTGCGTCACCTCAACACCAAGCACATATCACATATATTCAGGGGTTCATACCTTTAGCACCAAGTTTAGAAGTGTTACTTACCTTGAACAAGCCAAATCCAATACCGAGCAAGCCAAGCGATACTCCAAAAATGCCATCCCGCGCGTACCCGCCTCCGAACGGCTCGAAACTAGCCAAAAGCAACTCAAATACATCAAATAATGGTTTTGGAAACAATTCCAAATGATAAAGGTTGAATCTTTAATCAAAAGCCCAAAGTCAACCAAAACGTCAAACCCAGGCTCGTACCTCGGAACCCGATGAAACTCATAAAATCTGAGAACCATTCAATTATTAGTCCAACCATACTAGTTTCACTCAAATCTGACTCTGAATCGTTGTTCAAAACTCAAAAATTCACTTTATGAAACATTAGATAAAAACCCCTAATTTCTCTTAAAAATTCATAATCCAATTACCAAAAACGAAGATAGATTCACGAATTATAATCAAACCGAGCGTAGAACACTTACCCCAATCTGTGTCATTAAAATCGCTTCAAAAGTCACCTCAATCCAAGCCCCAAATCTCAATATGGTAAAATAACCAAAACCTCGAAATATATAGAATCTGGCCAGCATTGTTCGCATTTGCCAACCAATTTCCGCTTCTGCGGAATCGCGTGTGCGACCCAGCCTTCGCTTCTGCGAACAAGCCCAAACTCAACAGCCATTGCTACTGTGATCATTTTCCCGCTTCTGCGCAAAAATCCCCATATTTGCGACTCCTCGCCAACAATCCATTTCCGCTCCAGCGATAAAATGTCCGCATCTGCGCGTTCTCAGATGCGAAGGAAACTCCGCATTTGTGGCCTCCTAACCAGAATTGCTCTTTGCTTCTATGCTCATGTCTCACTTCTGCGACAATCGCATTTGCGCAATACCAGTCGCTGGTGCGGAACACCAGAACCAGCAGCCCCAGAAAATTCAACTAAGTCAAAAAATTATCCGAACCTCATCTGAAACTTACCCGAGCCAATCAGGACCCCGTCTGAATATACCAACAAGCCCTATAACATAATATGGTCTTACTCAAGGCCTCAATCACGCATAACAACATCGAAATGATGAATCGTACCAGAATTCAAACTTAAATGAACTTTGAACTTTTAACTTCTAAAACTCGCGCAGAAACATATCAATTCAACCCGAAATGAGCTCAAATTTTGCACACAAGTTCCAAGTGACATAATGAAGCCATTCCAATTCCCCGAACCACAATACAAATTTGATATCATCAAAGTCAACTCCGCGTCAAACTTATGAACATTCCAAACCATTAAATTTCAAACATTCACCAATTAGCGCCGAAACCTTCTAGAAATATTCAAATGCAAATCCGAGCATATGCCTGAGTCTAAAATCACCATCAGGACCTAACAGAACCATCAAAACTCCAATACGAGGTCAAACATTAAAAGTCAAACTTGGGAAACTCTTCTAACTTTGATACTTCAATCATGAAATTCATTCTTCCAAATCAATTTCGAATAACCTGAAAACCAAAACTGACGATTCACAAAAATTATAATACATCACATGGAGCTACTCATATCCTCAAACTACCGAGCAAAGTGCAAATTACTCAAAATGATCAGCCGGGTCGTTGCACCAGACTGAGGAGGGGCGGATTTCATCATAGCACTCAGGCAACATGCTCTATCGGAGGATAGGCGGTTATAGGGCGCCTGAGAAGGGGAGGCCAGGCCCGTTGATATGCTTTTTATAGTAGGACTGAGGCAGCTACACCAGATGGAGTCATTACAGGTATGGTTTCGATTGTTATAGAGGAGCATTATTCTTATTTTTATTTGGTTCTGCTTATCAGGGTGAGTCCTCTTACCTTGCTTCACACATGGGTGAGTTTCGTGATTTTGTATTTTGCCTGTGTGTTTACCCCTGTTTAGAAATTCTATAGTGGTAGCCCATGTCTATTATTTGGTTTTGTTCATTATTGAGAGCTATGAACTAGAAGTGACTTTTTCTTACTCAATACGGCAGGTTTTGATGTGATTTATGGATGATTTGGTTAAGATTTGTGATTTAGACGCTCTAACGGTGTGGTAGTTCATTACGTGTTGTGATTTTATTTTGCGGAATTGAATTAGTGGAAGGTTTTGGTTGGAATGATGTGTATTCTACTTATGATTCAGAGTTGAAGATGGGATCCTCGCATTTTCATGCGCTTTTATATGGTTGAACAGGGCTGCGTGCCGTGGTGGAGTTGTATTAGGATGAGATCCTCGTGATTAGTTCAAAAGTTTTGATTCTCCCTTGTTGAATTGATTCGTAGTATAGTATTGATATGGAGTTGTGCCTGTCGATCTTGTTTGATAATTCTCTAATGTGATTCTTTTTGCGTATTTGGTCATATTCACGTTGTGCGTATTGAATTTTAGCTTACGAGGTGTGTGCCCAGGTGGCGTTAGATGTGACTTGTTCATTTTCGGGAATAGTCATGGGATCTTCATGTTCCTTGTATCGTTGTCAGTGTTGTGAAGGTTTGGAACAGGGTTCTAGTTGATATGAGGTTAATTGCCGGTGCTGGATTTGATTATGGGCAAATGTGGTGGCCAGAGTTATTGTTATGGGCATATGTGTGATGTGTTCTGTCGTGTAGTTGTACCTTGTGGGTGTAGGCATAGGTTGTTGCAGCTGGAGGAGGCTGATACTGTGTGTTGATGCGAGAATCGGGTCCTTGGAAAATGATCGAATGATGAAACATTTGGTCTAAGGTTTATCAGTGTAGGTGGAAGGAATAATTTTCAATTGAGATGGTATTGTCGGGCTTATGTGGATTGGGGTGACGTGGGATCACCCACGAGCATATGTATGATGAGTACATTCAATGATTTGATGACTTCAGAATGGTTCTTGGCATGTTCGAGAACGAACGTTTGTTTAAGAGGGGGAGAATGTAACGACCTGACCGGTCGTTTTAGGATTTGCATCTCGTTTGGTGGCGTAAGGTCTCGAGCAGCTTCATATTGTGTACTATGACTTGCGTGTGTGGTTGGGTTTTGTTTTTCGAATGATTGGGGATTGATTTGGAAGGATGATTCTTGTAGAAGCTTAAGCGGTAAGAATTGATCGGAGTTTGACTTTTTTATGTAGACGACTCGAGAATGATGTTTTGATGATTCTGATAGCTTCTTATGATTTTGGACTTAGGTTCGAGTCCGAATTTGTATTTGGAGGTCCGTTGGTTAAATTGATATATTTTGGCGAAAGTTGAAAAGTTGAAGGTTTGGAAGGTTGAGAGGTTTGACCGGGAGTTGACTTTTTTGATATCGGGTTCAGATTGAGATTCCGGGAGTTGAAATAGCTCTATTGTGTCATTTGCGACTTGCATGCAATATTTGACGTCATTCCGGGTTGATTTGATATGATTCCGCGCGAGTTGTAGAAGCTAAAAATTCATAATTCATTAAGCTTGAATTGAGGTGCAATTTGTGGTTTTGATGTCGTGTTTTTGGATTTGAAGCCTCGAGTAGGTTCGTGTTATGTTTTGGGACTTGTTGGTATGATTGGACGGGGTTCCGGGGGGCTTGGGTATATTTTGGATCATCGGTTGAGATACTAGTTAAGTTAAGAAATTTAGAGTTTGACCATGGTCAATATCAGGTCAAGACGACCTCTTTTTAGTGTTTTGAGTGTGCGAGCAGGTCCGTAGCGTGTTTTATGATTGAAATTCGTATATGGTTTGTGTCCGGGAAGTTCCGGATGAGTTTCAGGGTGGTTTCGGATCATTTCGGTGAAGTTTAGGATCATTGGTGGTGGTACTTTGCAATTGCGAACTTTTTGTTGCAATTGCGAACCTTGGTCATAATTGCGAACATGTGGTTGCAATTGCGAACTTTTGGTCACAAATGTGAACATCCACAATTGCGAACTTTTGGTCGGAAATGCGACATTTGCAGCTGGGTTAAGAGTTTGAATTTCAAGATTTTAGCTCATTCTTTCGTATTTAGAACCCTAGACTCGGTAAGAGGCGATTTGGATAGGGAACTTTCATCTACAATCATTGAGTTGGTGATTTTGATCAATTTTCAACTATTTTACGTGATTATTAATGAGATTTAACATCAAAATTATGAGAATCAAATGAGAATTTGGAGAAACATTGTCTATGTTTTGAAAAATTAAAATTTAGGATTTGAAAGTCGAATTGGACTCGGATTTTGAAACAAAACAAATATATAGACTGGTGAGGTTATGGGTAGTCGGAATCTACCCTTGGACTCGGGTTTTGACCGGGTGAACCCGGGGTTGACTTTTGAGAAATTGTATAAAGATCATAGCTTATTATTGGAATTGATATCTCTTGCACTATTTGATGTTATTAAGTCGATTTTGGTTAGATTTGAGCCGAGCGGAGGTGCATTGTAAAGGAAAAGCTATTTTAAAGTATTGATTGAGGGCTTTTGAAGTAAGTATCTTATCTAACTTTGCATGGGGGAACTACCCCTTAGGATTTGAGTCGTTTGTGCTAATTGTGTTGTGAAAACTGTGTACGCGAGGTGATGAGTACATACTCGATCTTATATGCGGAAAATTGACCGGTTTAGACTCTTAGGCTTCTTTCATGTACTTACTTGGAAATGTTAGCGCATGTTATATCTTTTATTCGTCAAGTCTACTATCACATGCTTTATTTGAAGTTATAATCACTTTTATCATTATGTGATATCTTTTATTGTGGAGTTACTCTTAGTTGCAATTGTTGTTACATGATATCCTTTTGTTGCCGGGTTATTCGCATGCATTTAGACGTAGTAAAAATTAGTACCATCTCTATCATTGTTAGCCTATTTATACACCGGAATCTGAAGTTTGCCATTTCATAGAAATACTTTCACCATTGAGTTTATCCTTAAACAATTAATTGGAATTGAGGTTATCGAAAGTCATTAATCTATTTTAATTAAAGTTATACTAAAGGGCTTGTTGTTCCTTGTCGAATTTCTTTTGCGTTCATTTTGTTGTTATTGAGATTCTATATACGTTGTATTGAACCGTAGGTGTTGTAGAAATATTAATATAGTTGGATCTTTGGAAAGTTTGTGGCCTATATGCACTTGTGATACGAGTTGATATGTTGTGTTGTTGTGACGATAGCACATGTGAATTATTGTGTGGTTTGGTTGTAGTTATGCGGAGAATAAGGGTGGCATTTCCCCGTTGTTCTTATGTGGGGCATAAAGGTGGCATCTCACTGTTGTTGAATATACGGAGTGATACAGGTGGGTATTGTGTTACTGTACAGGCAGAGCAATAAGGATGGCTATTATACAGAGTGATACGGGTGGCTATCGGAGAGATTAGGGTGGCAATATCAGGGGTGATGTGTGATGGCTTGGGGACATTGTGTTGGTAATTTTCGTATGATGGTGTGTTTTTCCTTGTGTATGTCATACACCCTGCGTGTAACGGCCCGATGTGTCGTAGAAACACATATAATACTAATTGTCTATATTTGGCTTGTTTTAAGTACAAATCCCTCTTTGTAATTATGCAATTTTAACATTCTTGCGGGGTATGAGGTATAAGAATCTAATAATTAGGAAAAAAATTCAAAATGGTAAGTAATTCAGGATATGCGGTCACATTTCAGACATGCGGACCACATATCTTACACAGGCATCGCATACTTGGACAGATTTCTAGGCAAGATTCATGCCAGAACTGCTGTCTGAAATGCGGACCGCATTTCAGAATGCGGACCGCAAATTTGGCTTCCTGTATCGCAGATTGGAACAGAGAACTGGACAAGTCTTATGACAAAAATGCTGCGAGAAATGCGGACCGCATTTCTCAAATGCGAACCACAAATACCGGAGTGAGATCGCAGAGTGAGGCAGAGTTTTGGGCCAAATGCCATGCCAGAAATGCGATCCAAATGCGGACCGCATGTTGAGTTTGCGACCAAAATGCGATCGCATTCTGGAGACCTGAAATTTTATTTTGTCCCGAATTTTGACCCACTATAAATAGGAGTTAGGAACCCTAACATGCAAAAAACCCCCTTATTTCGTTAGTCACCTCAGAAAAACTCACTAAAACACCCTCAAACCCCAGCAAATCCACCTCCAAATCAGCTTGAAAACAAACCCCAACATCTATTACAAGAAACCCCACCCTCTAACACCAAAGACCCAACCCAAAATTTCTGCAAATCGTACCAAGATTTCAGCTGAGTTAAGGCACCCTACCAAGTTGCAGCTCGTTAGCCTCGATTGTGTCCAGCTAAAGTTCGTGAGCACCCATGAAAGGTTGGGCTTGAGGAATTGTTGGAAATCTAGGAATTTTCGCAAAACAAGGTAAGTGTTCGTTCTAACCTTAGCTTGAGGAATTAGAAATTATGTCTTGTTTGCTAACTTGCTCCTTGAGAACAACGTATAGGCATGGTGATGGGTGTCTATATGTTGGTGTCACGCATGAATGTGGGTCGTATATGGTTAATCGTTGTGTAATTATTGTTTCAAATTGTTGAATATTTTCCTTAAATTGTTGGGATGTGATGTATGTGGGAGCGGGTGGCACTCCTGCCACAAGATGTTATGAATTGAGGTCGGGTGGTACGCCTACCACAAAGTTTCTTCTATTCGGCATAAAGTTGATGGTCAACTAGATTAGTTGAGTAAGAATTGTTAGGAGTCGAAAAGGTTCAGTGTCAAAATTGTGGGTAGTGTTTTAGGAGTCCATTAGAAGTTTAAAGGGTCCAGTGTCACATTAGTAAAGTCGTGTCTAGAGTCAACGAAATGATAATTGGGTTGGGAGGTTAGTTGTAGGATATTGACTGTAATTTAGTACTGATATTGATTGAGCTAAATAGACGTCAAGTTTGGTTTGGTTATAGCTGAATTTCTCCTCGGCCAGGATGATTGTTTTGCTGTTATTTGTTCCCTTGTTGGGAAGTTGATATGTTGCTTTGTTCCCTTGCCGGGACTTCTTGTGAATATTGTGATAATAAAAGTGGGAGCGGCTGGCACGCCTGCCACGAGATATTGTGAAAGTGGGAGCGGGTGGCACGCCTGCCATGAGATATTATGAAAGTGGGAGCGGGTGGTATGCCTACCACAGTATATATTGAAAGTGGGAGTGGGTGGCACGCCTGCCACGAGATATTATGTAAGTGGGAGCGGGTGGCACACCTGCCACAAGAGGTTATTGTAAGTGGGAGCGGGTGGCACGCCTGCCACGGGATGTGATGTATGTGGGAGCGGGTGGAACGTCGGCCACAAGAGGTTACTGTAAGTGGGAACTGGTTGCACGCCTGCAATAAGAGGTTACTGGAGGAAAAAGGGTGGATTGTATTACATTTCATTGTGTTAAAGGCTGAATTGCAATTTTCTTTCTTATTCATTGATGATTCGTTTTGTTTTATTTGTCTGCTATTCCGATGTATGTTTTCCTTTTCCCCGTTTAAATTGTTTATGCATTTTATCTTCTGCTGTAGATACATATATGCTTAAAATTGCACAGGTTTATCTGGAGTCTAGTCCTAGCCTCGTCACTACCTCGCCGGGGTTAGGCCAGGCACTTACCAGCACATGGGGTCAGTTGTGCTGATACTATACTCTGCACTCTTTTGTGCAGATCCCAGTGCCGCAGGCTACGAACAGTAGGAAGTTTCCAGCCTTTGATTCTCAAGCAACCCAAGATAGTTCTACAGACGTCCGCAGATCTTGGAGTCCCCTGTCCATTTTGTGTATCTGTTTCTTCTATGTAGTCCAGAAATAGCATTTTGTTATATTCTTCAGACCCTGTTTGTAGTACTCTTAAATAGTCTGTGAACCTGTGATACCAGATCTTGGGTAGACCGTTATGGATAGTTTATCGACGATAGTTGTGTAAAGTATTAATTTTGTGTTTTTTCGCTTGTTGAATTACTGCTTTTCAGTTGATGCATGTGTGATGTAATGAATTCGTAAATAGAGACGTGGTAATTAGTCCGATTGACTGGCTTGCCTAGCTTGCACTAGTAGGCGCCATCACGACGCCCGAGGGTGGGAAATCCGGGTCGTGACACTGCGTGACTTGTTTTGGTGCTCCGGTGAGCTACTTGATGTCTTTGATATTACTTGTTGACTTGGGCTACAGTAATACACTCGCACAAGCATACACCGTACCGTGCCACTTATACTAGCTCATGAGTATGAAACTTGACCTTTATTGATCATGCCCATGTGTTCTTGTATTATCCTTTTTCATGTTACTATTGTGCCTGTGATCATGCCGGGTGGATTGTGATTGTTAGCCTGTGACCACGCCAGACAGATTATGATTGTGAGCTTGTGACCAGGCCATGCAGATTATGAATGTGAGCCCATGGTCATGCCGGGCGCATTGAGATATTGGCACGTGAGTTGTCCGTACGATTGTGAGTCAAGATGTGGGCACGAGGTGCTGTGAGTATATGATGGTGGGCTATGACCCATGACTTGTGACTAAGATATGAAGGATTACGGAGTGATTTCGTTGTGAACCTTGTGTTAGAACGACTAGATTTATTGGTTGTCATTGTGTTCCTTATTTGGTTTCAATGGTTCATGGTGTTCCTATTGCCTAACTTTTTGTATCACATATTTGTTCTTGTAGCCATTTACTGATTCCTGCTTTCCATTATTAGCTTTATACTTTTTATACTGCACACGTTATTTAGTCTAGTGAGTGTCTTGACTTGTACGTCGTCTCTACTCCACCGAGGTTAGTATTGATACTTACTGGATACCGACCGTGGTGTACTCATACTACACTTCTGCATATTTTTTTGTAGAGCCAGGTATTGGAGATATCGGACTCGGGCAGAATTAGCTTGTTGATCGCAAGGATTCAAGGTAGAGCTGCTTGGTCGTCGTAGTCCCGTGGAATCCTTTCCTTATGTTGTACTGTTAGATTGTCACTTGAGCATTATTTCGATCTTTGAGATTTCTCCATGTACTTAACTAGACTTTGTGACTCTGTATTACCAGTCTTGGGAGGTTGTTATGATTATTATCACGTAGGCTAATTTCGCTCTTGTATTAGTATTCATATTAAACTCTCTTTTAATTTAGCATTGCTAAATAATTGTTTTAATTCTTATAGTAATCAGCTTACCTAGTCTTAGAGACTAGGTGCCGTCACGACATCCTACGGAGGGAGTTTGGAGTCGTGACACAAAAAGAAATTTATGATCTTCTTAAAAAACGCATCATCTCTCCAAGCAAATCCCCTTGGAGTTGTGCTGCCTGTTACGTCAATAAAAACTCTGAAATCGAACGAGATTTCCCTAGATTAGTCATCAATTATAAACCTTTGAACAAAGCACTTTGGTGGATTATACTGAAAGTACAAGAAGGAGGGGTGAATTGTAGCCTTTTTCTATTTTTAGTTGACTATTCCTCAGACCTAGTCGACTAATACAGAGACAACCTGCACAATATTGTTAGTAATTCGATTCAATTAAATACTAATCTCAACAAACAACAATTGCTCATAACGAAAGAACCAATGTGATATCCTACTCTAGTCTCCTTGGTTGTAAGGATGTTATCTCTTGATTTCTTGGTAATATGAGTCGAGTGCAACTTGTGTGATTATCAACGTTCACCATCAACGTTTACAAGGTTGGTTTTCACTCACTCATCAGCAACGAACAAGGGTTGGTTTTAACAGGCTCACCAACAACACAAAAGGTTGGTTTTTACTCGCTCACCAATAACGACTCTTTGATTTTTCACTCGCTCACCAAAGAAACGAATAATGACACAACCTCTAAGGACACACTTCCTCTCCAATATTTTTCTGTCTCTCTTCACTATCCTTCCAATCTTTCATTGAATGATTTTCTTTCCTTATCTAACAACTTGATTGAATAGTGTAAGAATCTTGATTGCAACTCCTTCCTTAATAATTCTTTCCTGTATTTAAGCTTGTTTTCTCCCTTCTCATTCTTCCACCGTGTCTCGTATCTTTTCTCAGAATAGAATAGATTTGCATCTCATATTTTGAGTTTTCAGCTTTTTGTGTCTTCTAATATTCACAGGGAACTTTGATTCTTTGGAATTCTTCATTCTTCAATACACAATGCTTGAACTTGGACCTATATCTTTGTACTCGACGAACCCACGTATAATTGAAGAAAGTGATGTCATCACTTTCCATAACAATCCATCTTTCACGATTCATGGAGCTTAGACATATATAACATAATTTTCCTTCCTTCTGAGAATAGGTGCTACTGTATCCTCCTGGATCCTTTTTCCTTTTATAACTTAAGATATGTTTCCAATGATGCCTTCCAAGTTTCCCATGCATAATAACGTTCCCTTGCTTAAACAATTCTTCCACAAAATATTCCTTCTTTTCTTCCAATAAGTCGTTGTAAATGTTCTTCCTTAATAAAATATCTCACTTCCATTTATTTTCCCATTTCCAAATTCTTCTTCGTATAATAACCTTGAGGTTCTTTAGTATAAAGATATCAGTAACCATTTATTATCTCTGAAGTTATGGAAGTAATTTCCTTTTGAACAGATCTCAAAATATATGGGAAATATTCCTTTCTTGATCTTGGGAAATAATTTCTTTCCATAATATATATTTTACTACACTATAATATATATATTTTTTCATAGAAAATATATACTTCCTTGGTCTTCTAGTATCTTTTCCATATAGTAACTTCCTCCACAAAAGAATAGATCTTCTCCAGGATTTTAACAATTTTCCTTGATTATATTTTGCCTCATAAATTAACACATGATATTCTATTTCCCATATTTGTTAGGATCTTTACCAACTTCTTTTTCCTTGAATAAACCTGCACAAGAATAAGTTTTCCACAAGTAAATGCTCTTTGATTAATAATTATATTAGTTTCTTATTATCAAAATCAATACATGAAACCTTGAAGCTAATAATCTCCCCCTTATTGATGATGACAAACCAGTGAGTACAAAATAAGAAAATTTAATCAAAGACTTCATTAGAAAATGTGTGATAAACTTTTACTTCCCTGAAGTAATTTTCTCAAAATGTGGGTAGTACAACAAGTGAGAACTCCCCCTCACTCTATGCGTTCCTCAGTTATGCTCCCCATGTCTCCATGCATTCTATCTAAAATTTCGAGCTTTTGTACACATTATTCTCCCCTTTTTGTCGTCATCAAAAGGGTAGAACATTTGTATGAATTCAATGCATAGACAAAATATTCAAGGACATAAAAAACTGGTTAAGCAATATACTTATGTGTGATCTCCTAATCATATCTTGTCGAGAACATCAAAATGAATGCAAACAACTTTAAGCCAATGAGAGTACACATTAGTCACACAAACAAGAAACAATAACTTAATTGAATCAATTGAAAAGTCTAGCAAATTTTCAAGAGAGAAATTCACAAGTTGTTTTAATATTCAAAGCACTCATGAAAAATAGTAGAAGAGTTGTATATATTCACATTTTAAAAAAAAAAAATTAGAAAACCTACAAATAGTTAAGAAAAGATTTCAGCAAGTATTTGAGTAAAAACTTTCAAGACAAACTTGATCACAAATATAGAAAAATATCGAGTCGAATGAAAAGATTTGTATATGACTAGAATCTTAGGCAAACTTCTGCATATACTTGAGGACACGCAAATGATAAACACATAAGAGTCAAGATGATAATGAATCAGTTACAAAAGAGATAATGACTCATTTTTAACGGAAAGGAACACAAAGATATCATCACGATACCAAATTTTTTCCTCAAAATTAGGAAATATATGTGGGTTTCAATATCTTCAAGACATACTTACCATTCGTCTCATAAAATATAATGAAAATGTTATGCTTTGTACTCTAGTTGATATTCCATCAAAGAATTTATCTGCGGCAACTTCTCATGCAAAACTATTCCATGACATGGATGAATTGCAAAAATCGCTCGATGCCAGTTATGCTTTTTCATTCAACTTTTACTTTGGTACTTCAATGATCAGTGGACTAACAAATTTTCTCCTGTGCTGTCTTTGAATTATTTGAAGCTTGAGAGAAGAAAATTAATTTTTCATCATGATCTCAGAATCGAGCACCTTGCATAAGCTTGAGAAATTCTTGAGATAAATTTTGATTAGTATTGTCATATGTTATCAATATAAATATGTGCAACTATAAACTCACGATCATGCCCTTTTAAAAAAATCACTTTTGGATAGAAGAAAAATAACTAAGCTTTGGTAAAAAAAAGGTTAGAAAATTCTCGTGTTTTGGGGATGTTAGAAAATAAAAACTCTATTATTTGAAGAAACCCCCATGTATTTTAAAACAGTTTAAGAGTTTTGTACGATACACATGTAAAATGATATTCTAACAGAAAAATTAATGAAGAAGCAAACCTTCTTGTTGTGAAACCTTGGGCTACAAGTTTACCCTTACATCTCATAGCCTTACAATTTCTATCAAGTCCAATGCTGAATATGCATAATTGCAGCTTGTTTGTCTTGGTAAAAGATTCCCATATACTCTTCTTTCGCTTGTGATCATCTACTATTGCATTGTTAGAAATCATTATCCAGTGTGCAATGAAAGCACCAATACCAATTTATTGCTTTCAGTCTAGAATAAGCTCTTCATATATTCATTCTTTATCTAAAAGATACATTAGTATAAAGATAATGTATGTAAATTCATTCACAACAATGTTCTGAATTCATAAGATTTGCTGGTGGAAAAGGCTAAGAAAAAAAATACCATCAATCTTACCAACTTTGCCCTTTCCATGATAATGGATAGTCATTTAACCAAAAGGATGAACATAATCATCAATTGATTATTCTTTGTATCATATCTTATATGAAGTGATCTCCGATACAGAACTAAACATAAAACCAATTAAAATAGAAATACATACCTTTTGTCTTCAACCTTTTGAGTATTGCCAAAAAAATTTCATGTGCAGAAGTGGCATCAAGGTTGAATAACTTTCTTGATCTTGAGCAAAGTATTAATATTCTTACTAAGAAAGTAAATATTACACAAAAGATTTACTTCAAGAATAATCTAAGACACATGTAGGCAAGAATCAAGTTTGTATGATATAAAAAAAAAAATTCATGCTTACTTCCTAATATCATAATTCATGCAAGACATGTATTCAAGTTATTTAAAGTCTCTAAGTCATAAAAAACTGAATAGAATAACAATGTGATGTAGCTAATAGACTCAAACTGTATATAGGTGACTAATATGTATATACCGGAATATACTTTACTGAACCAATAACTAGATATGCATCACCTGATGCAGCGAGAAGAACTTGAATAAACTTTAGAGATACCGACCACTTCAGCTTTAGATCATACGTCATAGTTCCTTTGTCCTTTGTAGAATGTATATGAACGTTGGAACATCTTTAAGCATGTACCTCGACCAGCCAATATGCAAATATCATTGATCCTTCTTATGGCTGGACTTAGGAATTCCAGCAAAATAAATTAGTTTATTTTTGGTACCCAAATCTTTTTGGGTCCTTCATGATTAGTAGCTTGTATAATTGGAGATGATGTAACTGTTTAGGTCTCTAAATAAATTTTGATCTAACATGATTTTTAGCATAATTACATGCAAATGCCTTGTGTCCAAAATTACTACAGTAGTGGCATGTAATATAAGAAGTGTTTACCTGCAGATGCCTTATTATTCGAATTGTAACTTCCCTTAGTCAACTTATTTGAAATAAGGTGTCCACTAGTAGATCCCTTTTCATTTGACTTATTGTTGTTAAGACAAGGAGTCGACTTTGATCGATCAAAGTAGTGGCCTGAGGATTTGTGAAAGCTGGTTATTTGTTTGTGAAGCTCAGAATTTTCTTCTTTATGTAAGTTGTTCTTCACCAAATTTTCTTCAAGCTGAATATCCCAGTCTTTCTTTTCATTTCTCAACTTGTTATATTCTTCAAGTTGGATCTCCCAATATTTCTTCTCATATATCAACTTCTTATAGTGTTCAAGTTGGATCTCCCACATATTCTTTTCTTTCCTCAACTTATTATCTTCATTAAGAACTTTCTCAAGGCCGCTGAGAACCAATTCAATATTTTCCTGCAATTCATCACATTTATCTCAATACGTAATAGGAGTAGGACACACCTTGTCAATTACTCCCATTGCCATGAAATATAAGTTCTCCATTCTTTTGTGATCATTTTTTTTTTTTAGATTTATCCTCATCGCTCCATGATTTGTGATTTTTCTTGAGATCATAATCCATAAGAGCAGTAAAGCATTCCTCGTCATATTCTCCTTTTTCCTGGAGACATATGTTTGCCATTTCTTCTCGATCATCTCCGTCACTCCAAGTTGAGATTCTATGATTCTTCTTCTTGAGGTTAGGACATTTTATCTTCATATGTCCAGGTTTACCACATTTGTAGCAGCATATGTTCTCTTGTTGTTGAACCTCATTCTTGTGATTCTTTTGATGATTCTGGATGGATTTAGATTTTCTATTCTGCTTCTTTCTACTCTTCCTTTTTTTTTCATCCTGGGTATAACGGCCAAGTCTTCTCGATCTTAACCATTTTCAGATTCTTCAAGAGTTTACTTGGATTCAATTTCCTTAACTTTGTTGGTGTCCCCGTGGATATTTTCCAATATGTCCTATATATCTTTAGCAGTCTCACAGGAGGATATTTTCTTATATTCTTCTTCACTAATCGCACAATAGAGTAGGTTGAGTGCTCTAGCCTTTGTTAGCATAATATCCAACTGTTCTTTTGTGTAGTCAAATATGGATGCTATTTTTACAAGCTTCTTTCCATCACTGTTGTTTGGAATAAGCCTTGGTCCAATCTGAATAACTAGCCAGGCTCGATAATCTATTGATAGAGCGTAAACCTTCATTCTGTCTTTCCAATGGCTATAATATTGACCACTGAAGTACGGTAGCCTTCTTGTTGAGTATCCTTTTTGAAGTACGGTTCCAGTAATTTGATGACCTTCCATAGATCTTTTCTCACTTGCTGTTAAGCAAAAGAAATAAAGATGTAAGACCTGCTCTGGTACCAATTGATAGTACAAGAGGGGGGGGGGGGGGA